>CABHPQ010152737.1:0-41298 GCA_902168405.1 Peromyscus aztecus
AAAAATTGAGAAAGTAAAGATAACTGTGGGAAAATTGGGTAAGTTGGAGGCAAAACAGGATACCTCCAGTTGGCCAGATGAGACATGGGGAACAGATTTCAGGGAAATGGAAGTGTTAACATATTTCTTAGGAGCAGTTATGTAGACATGTTTTGGACTTGTTAAGACTTCTGTTCTCAGTCTGATTTGAAAAGAGAAGCCAATGTAATGTTTCCTTCAGAGAAGTGGTATCACGGAAGTGTGTTTTTCAAACAACTGCTCTCTTGTGAAGATACTGAAAGTATCAAGGTAAGAGGCTGTAAGAGATCAGAAGACATTACCATGACAGCAGCAGGAGGTGATGATAACCCATAGTCACCAAAGGGATGGTTCTGCAGGAGTCTAGGAGCTGGACCAGTTGCTCTGTGTGTTGGGCATAGGTTCAGCAGGAAGTGCTATCCAAGATGGAAGGTTCATGAAGAGAAAGAAGTCCAGAATGGCTTCATGGTGAAGACTAAAGGCAAAGCTCATTGACAGAGTGCTTAGCACACATGAGTTTCTGGGACTGACTGCCAGCACTGGAAGAGGAAGAGAAAGGAAGTAAGGAAAAGAAAGGAGAAAGGGAGAAGGAGAAAGGAAGTAAGGAAATGTAGGCAAAGTAGGTCATTGAATATAAGAGTTTAGGCTTGAGAGAGATTAAAGAGGAGATTCTGACCCAGCAGTTGTTTATATTAAGATGGATACCTGAAGCCAAGAGATGGATCCCAGTGATTTGTACAATTAATATGTTAATAATTTACAATTTTTTAAAATGACAGAGATTAACACATTTATGTAAAGAAATTCAAGAACCAAGGAGTCCTCCTAAGGGGAGATGGGAAAAAAGCTGACTAACTGGCACAGTATGAAGAGACTAAGAGAATATGCTATGAAAGAGACCAAAAGAAGCAGAGGGGAGAAAGATGAGAAGTCAAGGTATAAAAGACCGAAATTTTACCACTGGATGTTAAGGCACCGTGTTTCCTTGGGACCCTGATGGTTTAGGTCAGATGAGGGACCAAAAGTCTGACTAGACTGGGTTGAAGAGGTAATATCCTAAGCTACTTTACTCTCTATATACAAACAGTTCTTTGATGAGTTTTGTTGTCCCAGAGTAAAATGCTAAAAGAAACGGTGGGAAGGTAGGACCGAGAGACGCTGACTTCATTATCAATGGAAGGTACCTGATTGTAACAGGAGAACATGTGCAGGTAGACATTAGCGCTGAAGAAAGTCAGCCATAAGCCAGGCTTTCGGCACGGTGCTCCCCTCATCACTTGTTTTCCAAATCGGTGAACAAGGACAGTTTGAGCTTATTTGCATCTGGGTTTGAATACATCTGCTACTCATTGAAGATTTGTGAGAACAGGGAGATTCCTGTTTCTACCCTTGTATTTCACAAAACCAGGAAACTGAGGTGAATTGATTTTGTCATTAGAGTAAGTTGTTTGCAGGTGAGTTTCTGCTCTGAACATATATCTTCTACAAACTCATATATCTTAATTCTCTTAAGAAAAATTTGTGAGGCCAGTGAAATATAGTATAATTTTACATGAAGATGCCACTTTAATCTTGAAGACTTTTAAACACCTAGGTGTGTATATACTCATGCATATACAAACATAAACATTCTAACCCAGATGAACAATCTGCCTATAAAAATTGCTTTCATCACCATTAAAATTTTGTTTATTTCATAATTTGTCCACTCAATAGAACCAACGCGAATAATTTTGGCTCCTTCTAACATGGATGTTGCTGTTGGTGAGAGCGTCATTTTACCCTGCCAGGTGCAACACGACCCCCTGTTAGACATTATGTTTGCCTGGTATTTCAATGGAGCCCTTACAGACTTTAAGAAAGATGGATCCCACTTTGAGAAAGTTGGTGGGGTAAGTTATACTACTTTTCTGATATTCTTTTTATTATATGGGACTATAATAAATTTTCTCTTAAAAAAATATCCAGTACACAGACAACACATAGAAATGCTTGTCAAGTGGGTGAATTTGGTTACTGGATTCTAGTCTGGTCTAATTTCATTTTTTTAACCACTAGAAATTAAGAACATTTCCTTCAACCTATTACTACAATTAGTATTAGTTCATTCTCCATTTATATTTAATGTTATTCCTCATAACATTTTTGTGGTTGGTATGCCATGCGAGTGTTTTATTTTCAAATAGCCAATTTGTGATGCAATGGGAGGTAGCTTTGTGCTACTAAGTAGTTCATCTAGATGCCATAGTAGATGCATAACCAAAAGCAATCTTTGCAGATTCATTGGACATTAGCTATAAGGCTCTTCAGTGCACAGGTATACAAACCCATGATTTGAAAAATGTAATATTCTCTGAGTCATGGGGAGAATGGGTAGAGGAGCTTCAAGGCCTGAGCTCATCTATTTGTCTCTACAATGCAAATGCTCTCAGATGTCCTCTTCCTTTCTGTCTCATTTGTGATAGGTTCAAGGTAGAGAAAGTATGAATTTCAAGGAAAAGTTAATAATTGAAGCATGACTTAGAAGTGGGTTCATACTGAATTGAAAGGCTAACCAAAGACTTCATAGTTGGATGGATATCTGTGATCTCAGTTGAGCAATGCCAGCCTTGTTGATGATTTCTGGGGCCCATTGACTCTGAAGAGGGTCATTCTATTTGGAAATATGTCAAATCTGAGCCTTATATTTATAAACTTACTATTTAGGCATCACTAAATTAGACAACCACACAATGGCCAACTCAATGATATTTCTTTGACAAAAGTTTCCTGTTAAATACATACAAGTGGACACAAAGCCATATTATGTTTCAGACTTCTATGCTACTTCAGATGATTCTTCTTGTGACTAAACTCTGTCTCCCTAAAAGGTCTGTCTAAATCTTAGAGCCCAGTACTTTAGAACATAACCTTGTTTGGAACTAGGACTGTTGCAGAAATATTCAATAAATTAAGATGAGGTCACCTTGGAGTGAAATGGGGCTTCATTTAATACAATTGATGATCTTACAAAAAACAATGCAGTTTGGATAGGGATACACAAAGACCAGAACACCATGGAAAGACAGACAAGAAGGAGTAAATGTCATGTGATAGTGAACACAGTGATGTCCCGTCAAAGCACTGGATACCTGGGACCCCAGGAGCTGAAAGAAGTCAGAAGACACCAACCCCTAAGGATTCTGAAGGGAAGGAACATGGCCCTGTCTGCAATCTTGATTGAAGACTTGTGGCCCACAGAATTGGAAGACGACATATGTCTCTTTAAGCCACTGTTGATGTTTTTGTCGTTATTATGGCAACCCTAAGCAACTAAAACATATAGAAGAAAAATAATTAAATGTAATGTTAGATAACAAGGCACAAGTAAGACTAGATTGAGTACCGTTTCTGTTTTCCATCATCTGACTTTATTTAGTTGGAGAAGGACTAGTTTTCTAATTGTTCTCCCCGTTTCAAGGCTTTAAGGATGTTTTCAATTGCTACAAGGCCTCAGCATTCCTTTTCTCATTCCTTCAAATGCCCACTTGAAAATGATCACACATGTCTTCCACAGCAACAGGAAAAACATGTGCTGACATTCTCAAATTAGCACTCTCCTGCATTCTGAGTCCCTTGATAGAATGCCTAAGGTTATGAAGAGTCTTAAGAAGAATAAATACCTCTAGTTACTTTCATAATGACCCATTATCCAGTTTAGAAAAGAATTCTCTAAGCAAGTTCTCCTGGTTTAAATTCTTAAATGAAGGATTCAATTTGAAACATTAGTTAATTCTGCTATGTCATAAAATTGTTTGTGATTTATCTTCTGGATCATAATCTGTTGCAATATTTTATCCAATACAAGACCCTCTGTGTTAGTTAATGCTAAATAAATATGCATTGAGACATTCCAAATCCAAAGCAGTTTGATGGTAATGTGCAGAAATGCTTAAAGGCTCAACTGGATAGCTGTTACTTGTGTAAGATGAACTCAGAGTTAAGAACATTCAAGTTGATAATGTAATTTAACCCTCCTGATTGGCACAGCATGAGTGGTTTGTGCAGAGGACATAAAGTCATCTCTGGGAAGAGTTAAGTGTCTGAAACATGAAATTTTATAAATTAATGCAATCACTTGCCACTTTTGTTCCTTCCATAACATGGAAGTTCATGGCCTATGATTTCTTTTATTGACTTGTACTATTAGAAACTTAATATTCTCACATCAGTATAAAACAGTAAGCCATACAAAATGGCATTGCCCTTAAGCACAAACAATTAAGTAAATCAGTTTTCTGTTGCATGGGAAGGAAATTACATAGAAACCTTTGTCCTCTGATTTTGTATTCAGTGCAGCATACACAATAATACCTAGACTGTCTGCCTCGCTCCCTCCCCCACCCTCTCTCTCTCTCTCTCTCTCTCTCTCTCTCTCTCTCTCTCTCTCTCTCTCATATATTCATAGATACATTCTTTGTTTTCAAAAACATCAAAATGTGAGCAAAAAAGCAGGTGAATGGAAGAATTGCCTAAGGAAGGTTTATCATCTAAGAGTCATGTTGCCAGTGGATGGGATAGTTTAGGTAACAGGAAAATTGACTCATGTCTTTCAACCAAATGATTCAGCTATTTGCTTTTGGGAGTACATTAGGTATTGGGAACTCAATATTTATTAAAAAAAAGAAAAAGAAAGCTCAGAAAATGTTCATAATGTCAACAGGCTCTGCCATTGTTACTATAGATTAGAATACTAAATCAAAGCATTATAGAATACCAGTCACAGCTTTCTGCAAGGTCAGAATAATGCATTCAGAAGAACTTATTAAACCAAATATCAGAAGCAAAATTGCAGCAAAAGAAGAGGATGTATCCAAATATATGCTTCAGTCTGTGCCAATAACACAAACAGAAGTTGCATCATCCAATGATTAGTAAGGACTTAAGTTCAGCGTGCTGAGCAAATAAATCTTTAAAAGCAATATGAGAAATGAATGGATTTGTGTTCTGTTACACAGGAGGCCTGGGATATTTCCACTTATTCTGTGACACCCATGAGTAAGTGAGTCGCTTAGTTTCCTCTTCCTTTGTTCTGATATCTTCACATCAGATTTTAGTATTTGTTGTGTTTCCTCCTTCCATGAGATCTTGAAGGCATTGGTTTCTCTATAACAGTTGTTCTCTCTTTTTCTAGCTGTAGCAAGATAGCTTCCTATATCATTGTATACATACAAATAATGTAGATGCCCACACATGGTCACTTATGCTTCATGTATGGAGAGTTAGAAGAGACACAGCCTAGCAATATGATGTGAGATAACATTCTATCAATCTCATTTTTAACTTCAGATTTCACCCTATGCATGCACTCAGAAAAAATGAATGACTTTTTATCCCAGTAATACCCATGTATTTCTTGCCTTAGTTTTAAATAGATGTCAGCTTCCTCTGGGCAGAACAGACGGCCCAAAGGCCAAGAAGAGCAAGAGAATATTGTGGGCAGGTATCTGAAAAAATCCCTAGGGCCTACCTCTTAGGAACATTCAAGGATATTTTTGGTTTGCTTAAAAACTGAAATTTAGGAGTTAAGACATTTTATCAGGACATTCTACAAATAGAACCTTTTAAAACTAGACACAGTAGATATTCACTATATATTCGCTGTAAGATGCTCCAATATATAGAATGTGTATGTGTATGTGTGTGTGTGTGTGTGTGTGTGTGTGTGTGTGTGTGTGTATTTCAATAAACCCTTATGTGGCTCAGGTGCTTTAGAAATGAAGGATGTCTAGAACCAAACAGAACAGTTTCACAAACATTTTTGTGGAGCTGGCTCTGTGATGAATTTGAATGTATATGGATAAAAGTCCCTGGAAGCAGGAAGGAGAGCAGTGACATCCAATCTGCCATTCATTTAACTGGCTCACCTCACTGTGACTTATTCGCCACAGGCCACAATCTCACTGTGTTTGCAGCAGCTACCTGTGAGCTCAACACTTGATCGATTCTCCTGCTCTCAGAGGTAGATAAGCTTGTGTTCCATCGTGGTCTTTTCTGTGTGGTAATATGACATGGTCACTTGGCCTTAATTAACTTCATTGAATTGCTTGGATATGAAAACAGTGGTTATTTTCAGTGTAAAACTAGATATGTAAAAGTTATGTGGATCTTCAATACCAAGGTAAACACATTTATTCCACGGATTATTCAATATGACGTTCCAGTGTTTAAAACATATGTGTTTAAACAGCATTTAAACTCCCATAAGTTTTATGTGTGATCCTATTTCAAAGTTTTAGCTTACGTGAAAGGATCATTAAGAGAATACATCCAGAAATGAGTAGAAATCCACCAGAGAAATGGTTCTAATTTCCATGTGCATATTCCATGAGGCATAGTTCTGACCATAGTGTGCCTTGGGGTTAGAAACTTAGGACTTCCCAAACACTGTGTGAAGTAAGGCATATGCATCTTGATGTTCAGTTATTTCTATAACTCAAACTTTATCTATCCACTTAAGAAGAGGTTCACCACCTGCTTAGAATGCCACTTCTCTCTCTTAAGTAAATTGCTTTCCAAGATGAACAGTCAATTCCATCTTCTGGTATAAGTAAACCCTTGTGGGATAAATTTAAATTCACAAGAAGATAAGAAAGGAAAGCCAAGCAATGTGCAGTGCATTGTATTAAAACCCTTAAAACAGCCCTGTCTCAATAAAATAGCCATAACTCTAAAGTTGTGAAGGTCATTTTTATTCAGACCCAAAACTCAGAGATCATTGTAGAAGAGGGGTCAGAAAAGTTATAAGGCCAGAGGCAGTGAATGACTATAAAGAAAGGATGTCTTCTAGACACAGCAGGGCAGACTGACTTATGACCTCAAAGAGGTTGTGTTGGCATGCACAAGACCTGTGCTGCCTCAAGCCAAACCAAATCCCAGTAAGGAGAGCCTGATAACTGATCCCTCATCAAGGAGCTGTTGGCAAGTGAGAGCTGCTGGGAGGGGGAAAGTCAGTTTTCTCTAAGAGTGGATCTTCTCATTAAGTTGAGCATGCTTCACTGTGTGGCTATCTACCAGAGAATATATGGACATCACAAGTTAGACTTTATGGATGGAAGAGGGAGAAAGAGAAAGAGAGAGAGGTAAAGAGAGAGACAGAGATGGGTGATTAGGAAATGGGGTAGTGGATCTGGAAGGAGTTAGGGGGAGGGACTGAAAATGACATAAACATGGCCTATGAAATTATCAAAGAACCTGTAAAAGTCTATTTTTTTAAATAAAATAATGAGAAGGAAAATGTGCAAATATTTAGTAGAAAATGACAAAAAAGGAGAATAACAAAAGGATAATTTCAAATAAGGAATAATACATAGCAATTTTTTTACAATGTAATTTTACAGTGTAATTTTGAATTAACTAAAACATGGGAGAGAGAGAGAGGAAAGCTAATACAAATAAAAGAAATTATTAAGTCAACATATATTAAAATAGTAACAACAGTTGTTTTCATCGGAATGGCTGAGTACCAAACAGATGCCCAGAACTTGAGACTGTGTGTCTTAGCAGTTGGTATAGTCCCAAAGAGGCTTTGCCATGCCAGAGAGACCAAGAGTCCAATATTTGTTCATGCGATGGAGCTGGGTCACAGACTGCTAATGAAATCCTTAAAGGCTCACTGAGATCCTTTGGTACTGAGTTAGTGGTAAACTCCGGAAACACTGGTTCTGATGTCAGAGAGATAATCAGCCACAGCGCAAACAGGGGAGATCAGCTTGGAAACAAGAGGGAAAGCAAAGTGTGCAAGAAAGGAGAAACGTACCTCTGCCAGTCTGTCTTTAGCTGAGCTGCTACCAGAAGATGTTGGGATGTGTCTATCCACATCAGTGAAGAGAATCCTGATGATTCTTCAGCTGAGGCTCCCTGCTCATGTGATTTGAATTTGAGGGTGTTGACCATAAAACCAAGCAATCCAGCAGGCTTATGCTAACTAAACTGACAGATGACCACCTGATGGAAAAAACCAGAGGGAGGGACACTAATAGCCTGCAAACTTCTGCAAAAGTAGCAGGTGAGAACAAATAAGACTCCTTTACTTGAGGAAAGAGATAGTATATAATATCGCAATGTTTGCCTTTTACAGTGGTATAGTTTTATCTCGGGCAATGTCATAACTTCAATAATGACATATCTTTTAGAAAATAAAGAGTTCAGAAACGTGTTTTATCCATGTAAAATTTTAAGAGCTTCATGTATGCTTATCATTCCCTATACCCCCAACATTATTAAATCCCAAATTTATGTATTCTGTTATTTTTTTTAAAGACATTGAGTCGAATTTATGTTGCCAGTATGCTCTGCTACATGGCTATCCCTGAATATTTTAAAGTGTCTTATTGGGTTTTAGAAAAATAATGTGACATCTCTGGGAAAAGATATATGTCAACAGAAATGTACCCGGGGTCGAGATGTAAAAGACCTCCACAGCTACCATCACCTTCCACTTGGTGCTGTAATAGACAGAGAGGAGTGGCACCCAAACACTGAAGAATAGCAGGATGCTGAAAGTCAGGACCTTGGCTTCATTGATGGTGTCAGGTAGTTTTCTGACAAGGAAAGCCACAGTGAAGCCCTCTAGGACCAGAGAGCTCAAGTGTCCCAGAACACAGTGGGATCTTCTTACACACAGTGATGATGTGGTCATGTTCTGTGTGTACACATGTGTAAATAAAAGGAGCAGTTGTCTTCAACAGTATTCCATAGAGAGTAAGCAAAATTTGAGGGAGATAAGCTATGTGCAGTTTGGTTATTCACCTTTGCAACTGGAGTCTCAAATGTAAAAAAAAAAAAAAAAAGGTTCTCTTTGGAAATGTGCCTTTGCATTGTGAAGTTATATAAGAAACCATAGCGCCCCAAATAACATAAAATAAAACTAAAATATACAGTGGCAAAAGCAAACAAAGAAGTAATGAAAAACAAAATCAGTGTGTAGAAGCTCTGAGTTAGTCTTCCTCTTTCAACTGCCGAAGATCAATTTGTCAAAAATATAAATAGACAATTTGATCCTGTGAATAATTGAAGTGATATGCTCATAAAAATCACCTTCCATGTAAACAATACCATGTTCCTTTACAGTTTTTAAAATCTCTCTAAAGTTTATCTCAGAAAAATAATAAAAACTAATATATGGAGATAGAAAAATATGGAAATCATATGAAATTAATGTGATCTCAAAGGCACTAAGTGATATCTGAAAAGAATTAATGTAATGAAGAAGTAAAAACATTAGCATTAACCATGAGGAAGACAGTATAAGAGAGAAAAGAACAGTTGCTAAAAAGAGAATACTATGCTCAAGTCAGCTCTGTAAAATCCAGTTAGATCTAAAACAGTAGAAATTATCTAAATTGACATTTAACTAACTTAAACTACTCTATGTGACTAAGGTAAATTCATTGACTTTTTTTCAATAAATGGATAGATATTTATGTTTTTATGTAAAGTATGAGGCAAAAAATTGTAAATATTCCCTATTTATTTTACAAAGGCTCATGCTTTGCATATGTACAAATGTGCGCTGTGTGCTTTTGTGTGTTCCTATTCCTATGTGTGTGGGTACAAGTGTTATGGGTGACCACACTCATATGTGTGCATGTGAGAGAAAGTTGGCAAGTGATATTGGGAGTTTTTCTTGATCATTCTACCACTTATTTATTGAGGCAGAGTCTGTCAGTCAAACCCAAAGCTATCTAGTCTTACAGGCCAGCTTGCTCTGGGATTCTCCTGTCTCTGTCTTCCAAAGGTTTCAGTTATATGTGGGGCAGTATATGCAGCTGACATGGTTTACATGGTTTCTGGAGAACCGAACTCCATGCTCACGCTTGCATGGCAAATGCTTTGTCTACTGAGCCACATACACACATACACACACACACACACACACACACACACACACACACACACACACACACACACATATATATATATATACATGTACACACACATATACATGTACATATATTGCACATATACACATGCATACATACATACATACACATACACTTCCAGATGACTTGTTTATTGTGAAGAATTATTTTCAATCTGGCAATGAAAAGTGACTATTAAGTTGAAAAATAGGCAGTTTGAGGTATATGTCTACTAGGCAGGAATTTTGTTTTGTTTGTGAATATGAAGAAATGAAATTCATGTTTGTGTTCATAAGATTTGTGTGCATATTCTCTGTTTTGAAACCTTTCACATACACACACACACACACACACACACACACACACACACACACAAAACCTCTCTTTTTCTGTCTCTTCCCCCGACCTCTATCTCTCAGTCCCTGTGGCTGAATCCTGTCTGTTAGTATCAGCTTCATCACCTTCTCCTTCTTACAAAGACCTATCATTTTATCTTTTCATCTATTAAAATGTGGGAACTTAGTTTTATTGACTTGCAAGATGCACTTACTTGTTCTGACTGTTCTTTTTTGCTGATTCACAAGGAATACCTCACATGTATATCAGTTTTCCACCAGCTTTGTATTTTATGTCATTCATAAAAAGACTTCTCATTTACATGTAATCAAGCACATCTAAACATTTCTTTACCAAGATTTTTCATAACTTCCCTAGGGTTGAGTGGGCTCCAGAGAAAATATTTTAGGATCAACATTTAGAGAGTTACAAATGAAAATTATGAGGTATTGGCAATTATATGCTTTGCAGAGAGACTTTGGGAGAAATCAAACACTTAAAGGGATTTTCTGAGGCATTTCACTCTGGATTTCATTTTATTTCCCCATAGTAAAATCACATCACTGAACAGTTCTTAGGGCTTGATTGATATGAATATTTGTTATTGATCTTAGGGCATACTGATAATTTTACTATTGGACACACTCTCAGCTTCAGTAAATTGGGAAAAAATATAGTGGCGGAGATACTTTTGTATATTTTTATGTATGATATACTAGCCTATTAAAATCTGGATGCAGTAATGCACAAGTATTTTAAGTTTTATAAAACTTGAGTCAATAATAATTCATTTGCTAATGTTTATAGGTTTTTGATCCTCCTTTTTATAAAATTCAACACTAGGAATATATGGTTTGCCAAATCCAAAACTAAATGTCACCTTTGATGTAGATGCCAATGTTCCCTGTAAGAGCTACATACAATTTGCAATATTGTTTGGTTTCTTTGGTTTTTGTTTCGTTTTGTTTTGTTTTTTGTTGTTTTGGGGTTTTTTTTAGCATAGAAGGATCAGAAACATTTATGAGAACATCCTACAGTAGGAGAACAATGTCTAAAATAAGGATATCTCTAATAAACTCAATGGTGAAATAGATTATACCAAATCAGGAGAAAAATAATCTGTGCTATTTATGGTTTTACATGTTTGGGATTTTCTTATCAACTTCATTGACAAATAAACTTCAGTGCTGTCAATAACCACAATCAAACTGATACACTTTTCAAAATCTTCCTATTACTCCAGACTTTTATCTGTGTCTGAATATTTGCACAGTCTAGACATTTCATTTAAATTAAATCATATAATATATGGACTTTGCGACTGGTGGATTTTGTAACTTATAAGCTTTACTTAATAGCAAATTTAGGGAAAATTTATAGCAAAATTTAAGGGAAAGTAGAGTCTCTGTATGCTCCATATAAATACATGCAATCCCCTTCACCAGCATCTGTGGTGATATATTGTATCCCCCGATATAGTGTACACTAATAAAACTTATCTAGGGTCAGAGAACAGAACAGCCACTAGATTAGACATATAGGCCAGACAGTGATGGCACACACCTTTAATCCTAGCATTCACGAGGCAGAGGTCGATCCAGATCTCTGTGAGTTTAAGGCCACACTAGGAACCAGGCATGGTGGCACATACACCTTTAATCCCAGCACTTGAGATCTCATGTCCTCCTTGGAAAAGACACATGCCTCTAATCCCAGAAAGTGATGGCAAGAAGCAAAAAGGTATATAAGGCATGAGGACCAGGAACTAGAGGTTTTTCAGCAGCAGTTCAGCAGAGACACTTTTGGGTGAGGACTCAGAGGCTTTCAGTCTGAGGAAACAGGATCGGATGAGGAGTTGTTGAGGTGAGGTTGGCTGTGGCTTGTTCTGTTTCTCTGATCTTTCAGCATTCAGCCCAATAGCTGGCTCTGGATTTGTTTTTTTATTAATAAGACTATTTAGCAATTCGTGTTACAAGCATCCCTCACCAGAATTATTGGTATAGTTGTGATAGTTGATGGGATGTCATTGGTACATTATTATCACCCCGAGTTTATAATCTATACTTAAGTTCACTCAACATTGTACACTCTAGTCCGACAAATGTATAATGATGTGGTTGGTTATCATACTTTCATTTTGTGTTGCTATGATAAAATACATTGACAAAAGCAGTGAAGGGGAGAAAGGGTTTATTTTAGCTCAGAATTCCAGGTTATAGTTCATCCCTTTAGAGAGATCACAACATCAAGATCTCAACACAACTGGTCATATTATATCTGTAATTAGAACAGAAAGCAATGTGTGTACGCATCCGTGTATTCAGCTCACTAGCCCCTTGCTCCTCACCCCCACCTAAGGAATAGTGCCACCCAGAATCGATGGGAGTTCTCATCTCAATTACGTGAAGATAATCCCTGCAGGTTTGCCCACAGGCCAACCTAATCTAGGCAGTCTTCTTTGAGACTTTCTTTGTAAGTGATGCTAGATTGTATCAAGTTAACAATTAAAACTTACTTCCACATATGTGTATACCATTTTCATATTGTACAGAAGGGTTTTAATGCCCTAAGGAAAGGTCTGTGATTTGCCTAATCATCTTCTTTCCTCTCTAACTTCTGATAACCATACATCTCTTTTCCATTCTCCAAGGTTTTGTCTTATCAAGAATGCCATGTATTTGCTATCAGTTGTGTGTAGTCCCTTATAAATTAGGTTTTCTCACTTACTAGTATCCATTTAAGGTAAATTTATGTTTTCTCATGGCTTCATGTTTCATTTCGTCTTATCATCAATATAATATGCCACTCTCCATGTATAACCGGCCAGTTATTCATTCCTCTAAGAGAGGTTATCTTGATCACTTCATTATTTGGGCATTTATGAATAAAGTTGGTATAAACATCCATGAGCAGGTGTTTGTGTGGACATAAATTTTCAATTTATCTGGTTAAATACCAAGAAGTATATTGGCTGCATCTTATCACAAGACTGTACTTACATTTAAGAAAATTTCTTTATGCCTTCCAAGTGGCTATACCAAGATCAGTGACCAAAATTTGCTACTTTTTCTCCAGCTCTACTGATGCTACATGGTCTTTGTATTCTGAATAAGCCTGTGCTGTCTTTCATCTGTTTTAATTCAAAATTTCCTAATAATAATCAATGTTGAATCTGTTTGATGTACTTACTTATAACTTGTACATTTTCTTGTATGAGATGTTTGTTCTATGTTCATTTATTGATTGAGTGGCCCCTTTCCTTTTTGTGGAGTTTTGTGTGTTCTGCATAGAAGTCCATCATCATTAAATCTGGCAGATGTTCTCCACAGTCTGTGGTGTGACTTTGCATTCCCTTGACATGTTTCAGATAAGGACTATTCACATTGATCATATCCATCAGCCTTTTGTTTTATGAATAGTGCTTCTGCTGCTGTTCCCATAAAGCCTTTGCTATACCCTGGGTCATCTAGATTTTATCCTATGTGATCTTCTGTGAGTTATATATTTTTCTATTTAGAATTATGATCCATTTTGAATTGATTTTCCTGCAGAGCATAAGGTCTATGTCTGAATTCATTTCTTTTCATGTGAATATCCAGTTGTACCCATATGATGAAAGGGCTGCCTTTGGTCCATTGTACTTCATTTGGGCCTTTTGTCAAATATTGGTTGACTGTATTTTCTGGCTATTTCTGTACTCTCTATTCTGCTCCGTTGATCTTTTTGTCTGTTCTTTCACCACTTACCACCATCCTCTCTTGATTTCTGTAGCTTTAGAATAAATCTTGAGGTTGGATAATGTCAGTGATCTAGTTTTTGTCCTCAAGAACTGAGTTGACTTTTAGAATCTTTTGCTTTCAAACTTTAAAAACATGTTGTTGGTGTTCACAAAATGATGTCTTAGGCTTTTGCCTGACAATGTGATCAACATGAAAACACAGATGGAAGAAGGTGACATGTAAGCTATTTCCATCTGTTATGTTCTTTAGCATCTCATCAGACTTTGCAGTTATTCCTCATAGTACTTGTGGGTATGTTGTTAGATTTAAGCCTAAGTATTCCAGTGTTTGGGATGCAGACAGAGATAGTAAGATTTGTTATTTCAAATATCATTTGTACATTGCTGGTACATAAGAAAGAAAGAACCTCCTGTCCCACATTATTTATTAGTTCTGGGAGATTTTTGTTGATTCTTTCATATATACATATAAATGTGTGTGTGTGTGTGTGTGTGTGTGTGTGTGTGTGTGTGTGTGTGTGTGTGTAAAATATATAAATTAATGTCTCATCTGTAACTTAAGGTTCTGTTTCTTCCTTTCCATTTGATTTATTTTTTATCCTTTTTTTTTTAGTTTAGCTTGATTTCTAGTAACATATTGACGTTCAGTCATTGAAACACAGATGCATTGTTGGAATCTGTTGCTAATATCTGTTTAGGATTTTGGCGTATTTGTGAAGTATGGCTGCATAGTTTTCTTGTAGTGACTTTGTCTAGCTTGTGTAATTCTACCATCATAGTTAGGAAGTGTTTCCTCTGCTTCATCTTGTAGAAAAATTGTGGAGAATTGGTGTAATTTCTTGCTATGAAAGGATGTACAGAATTCACCTTTGAACCTACATCATTCTGTTCTTTCTGTGTGGAGAGATTCAGATTTACTGATTCAGTAATTTTATTTGATATAGGCTTATTTTTATTGTCTCTTTCCTTTTGTATAAGATTTGACAAGTTGTGTCTTTCAAGGCATTGGTCCTTTTCCCCTAGGCTATTGGATTTATGGGCAGAGAGTTGTTAAAAGTTTTCCTTCATTATCCTTTAACTGTCTGTGGATGCTTTGTGGTGTCCTGTTTTCTCTCTGGTAGTACCAGAGCATGTCTGTTTTCCTTTGTCATGTTAGCATGACTGGAGGCATATTGATAGTATGGACCTTTTCAAAGAACTGCCTTTTGGGATTTGTTGATTTTTTATATTGATCTCCCATTTTCAATTTCACTGGGTTTTGCTCTGATATTTATTTCTTGTATTCCACTTGCTTTAGATTTAATTTGCTCTTCTGTCTCTCATTCTCTAAAGTAGAATCATAAATGATTGATTGTTATATCCTTGCTTTCAAATAAACACACTCATTGCTATAAATTTCCCCTAAGCACAGCGCTCTAGCCCACAAATTTTGGTATCTTGTATTTTCATTTGCATTCACTTAAAATATTTTCATAATATTTGTTTGTATTTCTTACCTGTATTATGTAGATATATCATTTAATCACCAGCAGTTTGAGGAAAATTTTCCATCTCTCTGATTTTGATTTTTAGCTGATTTCTGCTCTGGTCCCAGGGCAAACGTTGTGTGATTCCTATACATTTAATTTTTCTTATTTTTGTTTACCAGCTTTGAGTATATGTATGTGTATGTATGCTTGTGGATGCCCATGTACCATAGGGCACATGTGCAGATTAGAGGATACTTTTGTGTGTAGCTGAAGTTTTCCTGGTCCTGCCTGGTCAGGACAAATCTCTCTCAACCATCAGTCCTGAAGCTGCTCGGACCCAAGTAAACACACAGAGGCTTATATTACTTATAAACTGTAAGGCCGTGGCAGGCCTCTTGCTATCTAGTTCTTCTATCTTAAATTAACCCATTTCTATAAATCTAAATCTTTCCATGTGGCTGGTGGCTTACTGGTATCCTTATACCTTGCTTCTCCTGGCGGTGGCAGCTGGCAGTGTCTCCTAACTCAGCCCTCCTGTTCCCACATTTGTGGGATCATTTCTCTGCTCCCAACTTTATGTAAGTTCTGGGGATCAAACTTGGGTCACCAGACTTGAATGACAAGGACTTTTCCCTTCTGAGACACTTTGCCAGCCCCCTATACTTTAAAATTTATAAAGTATGTTTTGTGGCCCAGAATGGGTTCTGTCTTGTTGAATTTTAATACTTGAGGTGAGAAGAATGCATTATCTGCTATTGTTAGATTAAGTGATGAATAGATGCCATAAAATCCACTGGACTGCTGCTGCTGCTGCTTAATTCAACTATGTCCTCTCTTAATTTCTACTTACTAGCTATGCATTTATGATTGAGGAATATTAGAGCCTCCTAATATCATAACTGATTTGCCTATTTTTACCTGACAGATCTGTCAGATTTTCATATACATTTAATATTCTTTTCTTAAACACATAAACATTGAAGATGAATGTATCTGCTTGGGAAGTTGACACCTCCTCAGTACTTAGTAGACTTTTCTAGTCCTTGTGTGCTTCCCTGCTAACTTCCTGATCACTCCACCACAGTGAGCCCCACATAGTATTCCCACTTCTCATTTGATCAAATATTGGGTATATCACTTAGCATCTCTGGAGCTTAAATATGTATTCACAAATGATAGGTCTCATCCTTTGTTTCCATTCTATGATTTTTTTTTTTGCCTTTTAGCTGATATTCTTAGAATATTAATATCCAAAGAGATCACTGGTAAAGCTGAATTAACATCTATGTTGTAATTACTGATTTCTGTTTTATTTTGTTCCCATTTTCTGTTCCATACTTTATCTACCTTTTGTGAAACATTTCAATGATTCCATTTTCATCCATTCTAAGATTATTGTTACCAACTGAATATTTGCAAACTTACTGAAATATCTTTAATAAACTAACTGCCAAGTTGTTGGTATTAGGAAATTAGCCTTGAGAGATGCTTAGGTTGCAGAGGCAGAGCGCCTTTACAAGAGACTCTTCATCCTGATGTCTACGTTGTGAGGATGCAGAAAAAAAAAAAAGGGCACCGTCTCTGACCTAGAAATAAAACCCTTGCCAGAAACCTTAACCTTGGACTTTTCAGCTTCCTGAGAAATGAATTTTCTTTTTCATTCTAAATTCTCCATTTACTTATTTTATTAGAAGTGTGTATGTGCATCTGGAGAAATGCATATACTTTGCAGAACACATGTGTAGGTCTCAGGACAACTTGCTTACACTATGTGGGTTGCAGGAATAAAATCAGGTCTTTAGGCTAGATATCAAGTACCTTGAGCCAAAATTAGCCAACTATCTGGGCCCAGATTTCTATTGCTTATGAAGTTCCCACCTCACAGTATTCTGTTGTCACAGCTCAAAGACTAGAACCTGTGTCACTTATATGTTTTTTTTCATATTCCTAAGTGGTTTTCCAACAGCTGTACTATGTATTTATAACTAGTCCAAACCAGTTTCATAGTGCTTCAAGTCTACTTTAAAGTCTACTTTATAGGTAGAGTTGATAATATAGTAGTGCTTTAGAATACTTTGTAACACACACCCTCACAGTTGAATGAAGGGCCTTATCATAAAGAGCCCTGTATTTCTCCCTTTAGTCCCTTGTTCTACTGTCATTCAGTTGACTTGCTCATGAATGTACAAGCATACATCAGCACATATACAGTCACACACATAATTTTACTCATGATCTAATACATTGTTTCTATTAATTTGAACAAACAATAATTTGTTAAATCAATTATGAATAACAAATTTTGTTTCAATTTTTCATTTCCTGTGTATATGATATGTGTGCTTGTGGTTTTGTGTGTTCATGTACATGGATGCACATGTGTGTACCTACTAGGGGTAGTTATCTAAAGGTCTGGAACCTTCCTCAACTTTTCTTCCACCTTATCCTTTGAGGTAGGGTTTCTCATAAAATCTAGGGCTCTGATATGACTAATCTTGCTAGCTAGTTTTGCTCTGCAGCTCCTGTCTCCACTTTCCAAGGCTGCCACTATAGGAGGCTACTATGCCCAACCTACATTTATAGTATTTATTTATTTATTTATTTATTTATTTATTTATTTTATGTGTGTGTGTGTGTTGTCTGCATATATGTCTGTGTACCATGTGTATGCCTGGTGCCTGTAGTGGCCTTTGGAGAGCATCAAGCCCACTGTAGCTGGGGTTGCAGATGGTTGGAAACCACCATGGGGATGCTGGTGATTGAACCCAGTCCTTGGAAGTACATTCGGTGTTCTTCACCACCGAACCACCTCTCCCTCCCCCACTGTACATTGTTATGTGGGTTCCAGAAATTCAGCCCTCTTTCTTGTAAGGTCAGCTTCTGTAACTCGTGAACCATCTCCTCAGTCCTAAGAAAACGAACTTCATTTTACCTTTACACCCACACCATTGCTGCTCTTCTTTTTCATGTAGGTTTAGGTTTCTGCTCCATACATATTTTTTCTTCTCTCTTAAAGTGTTTAGCTTTCACTACATTTAGTATGTCCTGAGGAATTTTATTTCCTTTTCCCTTTGCAAGAAGCTTTCCCCGGGGTCAGTTGTTAAGAAGGGTGGATGCTGCTGCTGCTGCTGCTGCTGCTGCTGCTGCTGCTGCTGCTCTTACTTTTGTGACAGGGGTGGTTTTCCCTAGGTCCTTGAATACCCAGTGAGTGCTCGCCTGTTCTAGTTTCTAAGAAGCAGATATAATTCTTAGTCACTTCTCTATGGGGAAGGAGCATAGCCCTCTACTCCCTAGCTTCCTGCAAGAGTATTTTTGTCAGTATTCTGGTGATTAATATACTATGCCTAGGTGAGTTTCCAATCGAGTTTTAATTTGTCTTTGGTATGTACCCTGCAAGGTGTCCTTCTTGAGTCCTACACTGAGTGGTCCCACATGCATGAGGGAGAATTTAGAGTCACTACTGTTTCAAAGTTCTTCTTTCTCCTGTCTCCTCTTTCTGCCACTTCTATTCAGTGTATGTGACACGTTTTATGTGTATGTCATAGTTCTTGAAAAATCGCTGTTGTTTTCTTCTAGTCCATTTAAAGTGTGTGTGTGTGTGTGTGTGTGTGTGTGTGTGTGTGTGTGTGTGTACATGTATATATCTACCTATGGATGCATACACCCATACCAAGCGGGTAGAAACTAGAGGATGATAAAGTGTATTTTCTCTGTTCCTCTCTGCCTTTTTCTCTTGAAACTATCACTGAACCTAGAGCCTGCATTTTTTGTCTAGGCTGAACAGCCAGCAAGCCTCAGGGATCTTCCTGTCTTTACCTCCCCACATCCCACAGAATTAGGGTTATAGGCACAAGCAGCCAAGCAAAGCTGTTTTCCTTTGGTACTGGGAATTCCAATGCAGGTCTTCACGCATGCGCAACAAGCAATCTTACTGAGCTGTCTCCATAGCACTTTTGATTCCATTTTTTAAAATTCTATTGTTATGACCTTAAGCATATATATTCCCTCTTGAGCTTCATCATTCTCTAATGAGCCCATGAAAAGTCATTCTTCATTTCTGCTACAGCGTTTGAGCCCTGTAACACTTCTGCCTAATTCTCATTCATGTGTTCATGTATGTTTATTTTTATCATTGGAATCTTCAGCATATTAATCTTTTTTTCATATAGCTAATGTGATAATTCCAATGCTCCTTTATAAGCAATTCTTCAGTCTCTTCAGACTGTGATTTTACCTTCTGGTATGCCACAATGCTTATTGTTGAATGATGAAAGTGTGTTGACAAGAGAGACGGTAATAAACCTTTACTAATGGAGCTGTAAGTTTTAGGGGCAGGTGATATGTTCTATTGTGTTCTATAGTTCTATGAAAGAAGGTCTCACTCTTTTGCTCATGGGCTTCACTTCCTATTTCTCAACATTTTCTTCATTTTCCATGGGTCTGGATGTCTGGGGAGGAGCACAGGCTGAGTGGGTTCTGATAAACCCCAAGACATCAGTCTGATGAAACAGCGGCTCCTGAAAGCTGACACTCTTAGGGGCAGGACAGAACTCTGATATCATCCCTTGTCCCTAGTCAGAAATTGGGGTATTTTTCTTTCGATAATAACTGTTTAGACTCCTGGAAGTCAAACTAAGTTTGTTGAAGGCTACCTTTAACTGGTCTCCTAAAATGTCCCACATTCACCTGAGTTAGTTCTAAGCACCCAGCAATATGTCAGTTACAGTTCAGAGTTCTTCTGCATGATATTGGTTTCCTTGGAGATTTCAGCTTGTGGGTTTCTGCTCTGACAGTGATGAACCTCTAGATCAGTGTTATCAGTTTGCACTGTGACCTCATTTTCCTGATGCAGCTAAGAAAAGTTGTTATTTTTGTTGTTGTTGTTTAGGTTTCTTCAGCTTTTTTACTTGTTAAGATAAAGTGGCAACTTCTATGCTCCTTAAGTGGGAGAAGCAGAAATCAGAGGGCTGAGTAACTGGCTTGCCTTTTATTGCACATAACACTTTCTTATGTGAGTTGTGTTGCCCACATAGCATTAGGGCTTGTGCTCCAGTTTCAGAAAGAAAATCACTTTGCCTTGTAAGATTTAATGATACCATTTAACCGATCTGTACACAACTAAGAAAGGAAGAATAATGAAGGAACGGGCTGTGATGGGAAACATTGTCAACCTGACAGAATCTAGAATTACTTAGGAGACAAGTTTGTATGGGATTGTCTAGATAGGCATAATTGAGGTGAGAAGACTCACCTTCATTGTGGACAGCACCATCCCATGGCTAGAGTGTTAGAATGAGGGAAAAGGAGAAAGCAAGCTGAGCACCAGTGTTCATCACTCTCTGCTTCCTGACTGTGGAGGCAATGTGACCACCGCCTCAAGCTCTCCCTGCCATGCCTTTCCCCATCAATACAGACTATGCCATCAAACAGCACACCAAAAGAAGCCCTTTTCCCCCTTAAGTTGCTTTAGTTGGGGCATTTTATCACAGCAACAGGAAAACTAACTAACGATAGGTCATTTGGGATGACATGAGCATTTGGACTAGATGTAGAAGTTCTAGGTGGTTGGTTTTATAAGTTATTATTGTGGAAAGCAGTCTGGTTTTATAATCCTTTCTTTTGGATCACTTTTAAGTCAGAGTCTATTGATAGTCATGTTAATATCAAGCCTATTCTTCCCTTTCTTTTTGAATATGCCTCTAAGATCACAAATCTGTAGTTCTGAAGTAGCAGGATGACTGTGGAAATACAATAACCTGAGATTGTACTGAAAATAGTATGATCTCTCTAGGAGGACCTCTCTAAAAAGGGGGTATGTCTTTTTCTTTTTGAGCCCTTAGGAGCCATTTCTCTGGACCACACACAGAATACTGACATAAAAGGAAGGGTATCTAGTCCAGGATTTGGCTATTTTTTAAAAAACTTATTTTAGGTACTTGGCATACTCAACTCAGAAGAGTCTGGCAGGATGACTATTGGTGAATAAATACCATCCATCCACAACTCTTCCTCCCTTGCAGTTCTTCTTGAAAGAATCCAAAGACTTGGGTGAGAATATATGAGTCATTTTTAGGGTGATTGCATGTCTGCTCCCCCAAACACTAGCAACATGGCCCTGGCCAGCTAAATTGATGTGGAAAGTGTGTTTTCCAGAAATGGAGCAACAATGTTCCTTATTCAATTTGTTCTTTTTGCAAAATGATTTTGACACTTGTCTCCACCAAGTGGTACAGTCCATCCCTTTCCCTTTCAAACTTTGTAGACTGTGGTGACTGCCATAAACAAGGACCATTGGTGTGATGCTGTAGGGTCTCTGAATATAGTTCATAAATACATTCCATCTTCAGTCACTCTAAGAATTCAGCAATGGCGGTATTATAAAACCAAAGTAGTTTGTTCAGAAGTTTATCCCAGATTCCCAGTTTACAGGTACTGATAAACTCAATAAAAGTCACCTCAACTTGCCAGCCATGTGAATGAATGAGCTTCTCAGCCCCTAATCAAGCCAGGTGTGTTAATGAGATATTCCACAGTGATGACTTCACTGTCTTGACTGCTGTTCCCTGAGTAGAATAAATAATCCTTCTCTAAGCCACCAGCTAACTTCTGGATTGAGTTATTGCTTTGCTGTAGTGAGTGATGGGTAGTAGATGTAAACAACAGGTGTTTAGCATATCTTCATCACCTCTTCACTGGGCTTTCCAGTCCTATGTACCAGAAGTATTGCAAAGGACAGATCTGTGCTTGGTATACTTTACACATATAAAAGGAAAGACAAAAATAATATATGTGATCCATGACTTAAGTGGTGCTTCAAAATAAGCTCCTTTGGTTCAGAATACTTCCATTCCATAAAATAAATGACTAATCAATTCAGAGTCACCCTAGAATGATGTAGGTTACTGTATAGTATACATTTCTGTAATATTTGTAAGAGCTTATCTTCTTATGATTTATTTCCATCAATTTCAATGAACAATATCAATGACATCAGCATACAATGGTAGCATAAGTCAAGGATTCACTCTTGTGCTTGGCTCCTACTCTTTGTTCCACAAATATTATCTAGCTTGCCTGTTTCCCAGGATGAAAATATATGTAGAAATGCTTTTAACAGCTTAAGGTTTCACCAGAGTACAGCCCAGCTTAATAATTATTTCACACATTCATTAATTTCGAGTTAAGTTTACATTGTAGAATTAAGTTAAAAAGTAAGTTTAGAATTAAAAGTTTAGACTTTTAGAGTTGAGGAAGACTTAAGCAGTCATCTCAAATCTTGTAGTTCCCCAAACAGTGGGTATTAGGCATATAAAATCCCAGGGAATTAATGATTTTCAACCCTGGCTGCTTTTTAGAGCCATGTGAAGTGTCCCTTCTTTCCAGTTTATTCCAACATAATTTCTTAGGATGCAGCCTGAACATTTCTGGCAAATTTTAAAAGATTCTTCAAGTGAATTTAAAACCAGCAATATTAAAAGTTAACTAATTTAAATGGATCATAAATGCAGTAATAACAACAACAATAACATGGAAATAATATCAAAAAAATAACGAAATGGAATATCAGCATTTTTCCTAAAACATAGACCATAAACTGAATGACAGCATTAAATAATAGCACATAGAACAAATCTCTTTCATTTTCCAATTTATTTCAATAATTTAGGTTAATTATAGGAGATAGTTGAGTATGGTAGTGGGTTTGTGATTATCAATGTCTAATACTTGAAAATCTTTTTTAGTTAACAGAGCAAAGGTCTCTGTCACAGATATTTTGACAGCATCCAGATAATTGGCTGTTCCAAGATCTCAGACAGTGTTCAACCACATTACTTTCTATTCATTTCTATTCACCTTGATTCTATCAGTAAACTATTATTTGGGTGATCAGATTCCCATTTAAGATATAAATCACATTCACAACAGCAATTTCCATATTAAATTAAGTTAATAAAGTTGCTCAGTTTAAGAAAAATTAAGCAGAACACTAAAATGACATGGAAGTTATAAAGGTGTTATTATAATGACTCAAGGGCAGGAAACACTGGGTTGACATCCCTGGAACACAACAGACTAGTTCTTCAGAGAACCTCCATGAAAATTGTGTAAACATGCCACACTGTTCTGAAGGGCAAGGTATTCCCTAGTTACTGACAGGAACTTGATGTTTAAAAGCTGATACCTGTGGGGCAACTCAGACACTTTGCACAACCTAAAATGCACAAAGTGTTCAACCAAGTTAGTGCGCTCCTAAATATGCCACTTGTTCGGAACCCTTAGGAAGGGGCATGCTGAGCCTCTACATCATGTAATGGAATGATTATTCTGGCTTCTGGGCACCAAAGAATGTTGAACAAATTTTTGTATTAATGGATTACATTCTACCTGCCTTACATATCACCTGGTCAGACAACCAGAAGACAGCAAAGTCATTAATCAATCAGAAGAATTAAGGCTGTTTAACATGGTCAGCCTTGTTTGAATGGCTGAATGACTGCTGATTTGTTTTTTCTTTCCCTGAGTAGGCAGAGTGCATTTATAAAGGTGACCTTGCTACAGACACTGGGGGTAATGGGGGGACAAGGTCTAATTTGTTTGGCCATCAATGCAGAGGTTTGTTGTGTTTCTACCTACTCTTTTAGGAACCTTTAGAGAAAAGAACACCAGCCAGGTTCCAAAAAGCTTCTACAGGATCCATTGTTTTCATAGTGCCTGGATATGACTTACATGTCTTGTTAGCATTTGAAAATCACTCTGTGAGAGACTGAATGGTTAATATGTGACACTTGCTAATAACAGGCTGTGAACAGTGATAAAAGAAGGAAACCCACTTACTCTACCTTGCCTTCTAAAAATAGCTTTCAGAATATGTTTCTTCCTCTGTAAACTGTGAAATTTGTTCTTTGGAAGCCTGGCAGTGGCATTACCATCTACAGTGATTCCTAAGGAATTGTGTATGCTGATAATATGTAATATTCAAAGTTCATACCCCATTGTCAGTATAAGAGGTCCCCCTAGTTCCAAAATGTATGCTATATATCAGCTCTTAGCATAGGGCAGACCAATAATATAATTTTAGCTAACCTGTCATTAGTAGTAATGGTCTGTTTTTTACTTGGTGTGGCTTATCACTTCATGTACTGTTTTTCTTATTTTTTGAAGTTATATCAAAATTTTCAATATCATCATTATCTAAAAAAGTAGGAAAGCTAATGATTCTCTTTTGTTTGCAATTTTCTTAATATTAATCTCAAAAAAATGATTCTTCCTCTAAATCCATTTATGATGTATGTCAGTAATATGTTCTAGGAATAAGTGTTATGGGGGAAATATATATATATAATTATCTAAATAATTGAAAGTGATCCTAGAAGTTAGAGTTATAGCTCTGGCAGAATGCGCGCTGAGCCTTGCACGACCCTGATTTCAGCTCCACCACCATGAAAAACGGACAGAAAGGGGAGTGGGAGGGGAGGGATTGGAACAAAGCTTGGGAATGCATCATAAATGAAGCCACTCCAAAGAGAAAAAAAATACTGTCATTAACAATGTAAAGATCAACTTGGCATCAGCTACAGTGCACATTTTCTGGAGTATTAGCCAGAGCATCTGAAAGACAAGAACCATTATAATGACAACATGTCAGAAAGGGGAATTTTCTGGAAAGGCTTACAAGGTAAGGGCTGGTTATTGCAAAATGACTGACCACACTGGGGAAGCTGAGAACCTGATAGCTGCTCAGTCCATGAAGCTAGATGCCCCAGAAGTCTCGATCTGGTATCAAAGGTCTGAAAGAGTTTTAGAGATTCTCTGGTCTTTAGTTCCATTAGAAAGTTGAAGAAATCAGGTTCTGGTGTCAGAGAGGGACAGCAATATCAGCAAGCAACAGGAACAATGGTGTAGACGACACACTTACCAACCCATGCAAGCAGGTAGCCCTGTCTTTCCATTTGACTTCTTTATATCTGGGCCACCCCTGAAATGTGCTACCTCCTCTAGGGGAAGGGTCTGCTAATTTCCCAGAAGGAATAACTATGGGTAAATATCTTAGTTGATTCCTGTTCCAATTCAGTGGATGCTTAACTGGCATGCCTGCATGCTTATAATTTATTTTCACGTTGTTATACCCTGTCATCCCCATGTCCTAGATCCATTCAGCTACCCTCCTGTTTGTGACTCACTCCAATAGCTTGTCCCCTTGTATGCCTTGGATTTTGCACATATGCGTGTGCCCTGAGGCAGACCATTTCTATTTCTTCCTTTCCTAGAAAACTTCTGCTTTAATACAAGTTTTAGCTCAGTTGTAAGTTGAGAGACAAACCCCAGAAAACTATAGATTTCTTCTGCATGATGTAACCTTTCTCACACTATAATTTTATACCAATTTGTGTAGTCATTTGATTACTCCCTGTTTGCTAGCTGTCAGCTCCATAAAGATAAGGACTGTTTCTCCCTCTCAGGATCGTATCCCTAGTAACTGTAGTTGCTTAAGAGTTTTTGAAGCTACCTTATTTTTTAAAATATGGTGCTTATAAGGATGAACTCAAATCCGTATGAATTGTAGACCATTCTTTGATGCCTTAAGCTTCTGTGTCAATCATGGGAACAAACCTAGCCTCTGTTTGTTTTCTTATTCCAGTAAGCCTATAGATAGCAGTTTTGAAAAATTACTTTATTTCTAGAAAACTGAGAATCCCACTGCTGAGCTTTGAGAGAGAAATTTTAAGGAAAATGAGAAGGGGGGGGTGAAGAAAATGAAGGTTTGACACTTCTAGCTCATGCTATTTGATAAAGAAGGGGAAATTAAGAGTTTAGAAAAACAGCACAAATGTGAAGACAAAATAGTACAGACAGCATCCAAAGAATATTGGTGCTCATAGGAATTTATTGCAAGGTTATCAGTTCTCTGTGTTGCATTATTTAGTTATCCTATACCCTAGATAATGGGTATATAACTTTTTGGTTTGTGTGGCCATATTAGATAAAGAAGAATTATATGGGCTATACATGGAATATGCAAGCATCAGTGAAAGCTGATGACCCAAACAAAAGAAAACAATAACAAAAATCCGTGGATAGTTTTCATTTCCACCATCACAGATTAGCAAAATATCCTCACACAATAATCTTACTTATGCATTACTGCTGGTACAAAACTTTTTAAAATTGTGGAGCAGGTCCTTGACTGCAATCTTTAATAGTGAAAATGAACATGTCTAAGTAATAAAACATCAATACTTTTGTAAAATATTTTACTAAAATAGTAAAAGAATAGGGCAATGCAAACGTAGTGGGATACCTGGCATTGCAATGGAAAACAAATGCATCCGTGTCTGGTTGGATGGTAGTACTTGCAGTTCTCAGTGGGTTCCCAAGGTTCTCATTGGATATTTGCTTCTAATTTTGCATGCAGGTTGCTTCATTCTTAAAGATAGTTCAATGTGGGTGCTAACAGAAAGCACTGGTGGCATGAATAAGGCATTGCCGTGAAGTGAGAAATCTATCTTTTGTGAAGACAGGTCCTGTACAAGTTAGTAAACAGATACGAGCAAATATTTCTCAGAGCTGAAGCTTTATTATGTCAGATTGAAGCTTTATTCATCCCATTGGAAAAAAAGCAGACAATAGATTTATAGAAACCCAAGAGTCACAAATATATTAAAATATTTTCCAAATATTCTTCAAACCAGTTTTCAAATTATGTTTATCATACTGAAAAGCAAGGCTACATATCTTTGACTGTTCAAAGGCAAGTATTTGCCTGTGTCAAAAAGGCATAAAATTGTTTGCCTTAATTTGAGTTTGCTCTAATTTAAGTTTCATTAGGAACGCTTATAATTTGAAATGTTATATGACAAGTAGGCTTTCACCTTGAAAATGCATGTTTAATTAATTTAAATAATTGGTTGATGTTCAAAGGGAAAATTATTGTAGAGTCCCACCCCGCAACAAAGAACTACAGGCAGCTAGTGATTGCTGGTAGAAGGAAAATTAGCCTCTCCCAGGGAAAAGGTCCCTTATTGGTTGTCCAAAGCAGAGTGGTCAGTCCTGAAATCATTTATGCACAACAACAAAACTGAACTCAGCAAATTGTATTTACATATATTTGTGCATACACACACACACACACACACACACACACACACACACACACATCAAATCCCATATAATAATAATCAAAGAAAAAGCTATCAACTTGAGAGGGGTGGGACAGGCATGTGAAGGATTCAAAGGAAGGCACTTTGGAAGGGCTTGAGGGAGGAAATGTGATATAATTCTATTTCAATTAGGAATATATTTTTAAAAAATCAGTTAAGTATACCAAAATGCAAAATCTGAAAGCCCGGTATCATCATCAAGTCTGTCATAAATTTTGTTTTTAATATCATAAATAACTTGATACTGTAATGTAGCAAATCATAGAATCTTTTTGTATTATTCCTCAACTTATTCATCCTATTTCCAACACTTTTAATGATTTCTTGTAATTAGTGATCAATCACTTCGCTCTTATTAAATCCACAGACTTGGTGATGATTTGCATGCCTTTATTCATTTCTGATGTTTTGTGGATAAGTTTTCTTGATGTACCCTGAAACAATATTTCATTAAATATGTGTTTGGGACAATAATTACATTTTCTCTTCTCTTTTACTTACTATGGCCAGGGCACCAGATATATTGACAACTGACAAAGAAAATTGCTTGACTATACTTTTAGCTTCTTTGTGCAATTATCCTTGTTTAATGGTAACTTTTAAAGCCATTTCTCCAAGAATATTATATTTGCATCACTTGTGCTATTTAATAATGGCAAGTTGACCCATATTTGTAATATCAGTGCTGATATCCTTTGGCCAAGCATAAAATTTTAAATTAGAGCAGGATTCTGCAAACTTCTTTCTGTGGATGTTCCAATATCTTTAAATCAACTAGTATAGTCTGGGAAAAAAAACATATTTTAGAACTTTCTGGCTTTTAATGACATGTTATATCTGTTCCCCCTATACTGCTTCATAAACTTACTATTAAAAATGATTTTAGCTGCCGGGCGATGGTGGTGCACACCTTTAATCCCAGCACTCGGGAGGCAGAGGCAGGCGGATCTCTGTGAGTTCGAGGTCAGCCTGGGATACCAAGTGAGCTCCAGGAAAGGCGCAAAGCTACACAGAGAAACCCTGTCTCGAAAAAAACAAAAAAAATGATTTTAGCTTTTTTGCTATGAAATATGCTAGCACACAACTAACTTTTGTAATAGAATCTGAGCTCTAACTTAAACAAATTTGTCTTGAGAAGACAGACATGTTTTAGTTCCATTCCTTTTTGTTCTTATGATACATACAGTCCTTGCTATGCAACAAATTTGGCAACATGATTTTACATACAATGACTTCTCAAATTAGTTTTTGAGAGCCTCTAGGAGTTCACTACAAAATGAAACACACTGTTTGACTGAAACAAACTATAATCATCTTTCTACTTTTCATTAAGTACTCTTGCTTAATCTGTAATTGTTTTGGGGGTTCTGTTTACTTTTGAGATATGGCAGAAGTCATACTATCTTTTTTATAGTGTTTTTATTTTATAATTAACTTAATTTCACATGTCAGCTACAGATTCCCCCGTCCTCCCTCCTACCACCCCCCCGCCCCCCCCCCACTCCACCCCCACTCCCACTTCCTCCAAGGCAAGGTCTCCTCTGAGGAGTCAGCCCATACTATCTTTTAAGAATGCTAGATAATGAACATGGTTGACCAAGTGTTTCTGACCTAGGTTGTATAGTCCTTTGCATATATGAGCAAGAGTGGCATAAATGAATCTTGAGGTAGAACTTTTCACAACTTCTGAAAGAACCGCCACACTGGTTTCTATAATGCCTATACAAGCTTGCACTCTCACCAGCAATGGATAAGTGTTCCCCATATCCACACTAGCATGAACTATTACTTGTTCTATTGATCTTAGCCATTCACACTGGGGTAAGATGAATTCTCAAAGTAGTTTTTATTTGCATTTCTTTGATGACTAAAGATGATGAGTATTTCAAGTGTTTCTCAGTCATTTGTATTTCTTCTTTTGAGAGCTATTTAGATCTGTACCCCATTTTGTAGTTGGATAGTTTTCCTGATGTCAATTTTCTTTTTTTATTTCTTTGTATATTTTAGATATTAGTCTTCTATTGGATGTGAAGTTGGTAAAATTCTTTCCCCATTCTATAGCCTGCTGCTTAGTCTGAATAACAGTGTCCTTTGGCATACAGAAGCTTTTCCATCTAATGAGAATGCATTTATTAATTGTTCTTAGTGTCTGTCAATGATATTCTGTTCAGAAAGCCTTTTCCTGTGTCAATGAATTCAAGACTTCTTTCTCTACTATCAGATTCAGTGTATCTAATCTTATATTAAGGTCCTTGATCCATTTGGAGTTGAGTTTAATTTAAAAAGTACACAAATAAAATAAAAAGAATGTTAGATAAGAGACTGTGTTTATTGCTACTATGCAGATTATTTGGCAAGGAAATATACTGCAAAGTTGTGGTCATCCTCATCTCCATTCCCAATGCAGCATGAAGATGGATTGCCAATTATAAAAGACAATCAGTGATGTGTGAGACCTGCCCCAGGTGTGAAGTTCCCTTAATAATCAATTAAAAGAATATTGACCTATCTGCTAAGTAATATTAAAAAATCTATAGTTTTCAGTGATGGGTTAAAACATCATTAATAATCATTGTGTTTCACTTACCAAGTCTCCATCAAGTACTTGTAAGTTCTGAAGTTGTCAGGTAGTCTGCACTTGGAGATAACATGGAGTATGCCACACACTAACATAAACTTGAAGACATAAATGCATACAAATAGGAAGAGCACACACCTATTGATTTTGTGTGACATTGAATCATGGCACTGTCATCTATATAGTATACTCTTAAAAAACACATGATCAAGTTACAAAACAACAGCACAAACAGTTTTGTAATGGTTTAAGTTTGTGAGTTTGTATTGAACTGCATTCATTGCTACCCTGTGCTGCAAGCAGCCTGCACACTATAGGTTGAACACCCTTCCCTGGAAAATAAGCAGGATGTTTCTAAATAGTCTCTAATATTATGCACTGTTTGATAAATATATTGAAAACTAGTCTATGAAAACTAGTTCAACTTTGCTGAATTTTGATTAATTTTACTTAGGATTTTCTGGACATTTCTATATGATTCTTTTCATCATAGTAAACCAACCACTGTGTTCTCTAAGGGAGTCAAACTGATAGAAGAGAGGGCCACTTTGATATATGTAAATCTTCCCTACAGAATTTCTTTTGCAATTTTGGCATCTCTGGAAATAATTACATCTTGATAAGAAATCTTAGGATATGTGACTAGCACCTTAATTTGAATTATGATTTTTAAATATTATATCTTATGAGGAAATTAAAGTTAGGAACTACAGTCTTGTTATGTGAATAACTGACTTATGGTTTCACTGAAAGCCAAGCACTTAGAAGTCTAATTGTACATAATCTTAACTATCTTTTGACTGCCATTATTTCTGTACCAAAGTGTGAAATCCAATTACCTGCCACAAAATAAACCCTCTCATACAACCAGAACTGAACTCAAGCAACAAAACATGGCTCTCATTCCTGTCATTCCCATGATCCTTCATTCTACCTTTTTACTGAGACTAGTAGGACAGACCTATACTCTCAGCTCTTTCAGAAGCTAAGGCAGGAGGATTGCAATGTAAATTCCAGGCCACTCTGTGAGATGTATTAAGATCTTGTCTTTAAACAAACAAACAAAAAATGGATGTGATTGAGTGGGGAATTCACACTGAGCACATGTGAGGCCCCACATTCTACTCCTAGAGCTAGAAAATGTCACAACAAAAGCAAAAACAAAAGACAATTGTACCCTAAAGCTAACCATAATCTAGACCTCTCATTTGATGCTGTATCTTGTATCTAAGTCTTATGTGTCTTAGATTCAACCATATCAATCTATATGTATTGTTCATTTATTTATGGCCAGATAGTATTTCCTTAAGTAAGTCATCTACAACCCATTTTAACTAAGGTGGACGCAAGGTTTCTTTTTTTCTTTTCCTTTAGTGGATACACACATGCATTTTGGGGGGTGTAGCATAAGGAATGGAATTAATGGGAAAACAGTTGTACATATAACCCTGCCTTAGTTGGTATTTGAAGTAATTCAAAGAGTAGCTGTGTAGATTTCTTGTCCCCACAGCAATAGCTCCAATCTTATATCTGCAGCAGGTCTTGAAAGTGTCTCATCTGTATTTGTCTGTACATGCTTTGTGCCATGTGGTTTTATTTCACCTGTGCTGTACATTCTAATTCATAAACATAGCTTGTTCCACATGGGCATGTCTTGTGACTCGGGCTTGAGTATATGTCCCAGAAATGGTGTTAGATGGGACTCTCTTCTTAGGTGACTCTGAAGTAAGAAGTATTATGCGTGGTTTTGTTAAGGAGAATCTCACTTATTTCTAGAGATCTGTTAAATAGCAACACATAGGTTGAAGACAAAGCATTGGAAAAGGAACAGTATAAGCATATTTTACTGAAATAGATGAAAATAAGATGAAGGTCCCTCTTAATTTTTGCAAATTTTTCTTTGCCAATTATAAATTTCTTCACTTGTTTTGTGTTGGTCATGCAAAAAATAGTCAATGGCTCCCATTGTCTCCACAGCTTAGCTGCATCTTTTGTTCTATTCTGTAGAACAAGATGATTAATAGTTTTAGGGACTGGAGGGATGGCCCAGGAGTTAAAAGAACTTGCTGATCTTGCAAAGGACCCTCAGTTAGTTTTCAGCACCCACATAGCAGCTCACAACTACGTATAACTCCAGTTCCAGATCAGCACACTTTTCTGGCCTGCACAGACAATATGTATGGTGCGTATACATACATGAATATACAAAATATTCATATACATAAAATAAAAAAATTAAAAACATGATTTGATCTTTTTGTTATATATCCTCTGCAGATGAACCTGACTGTATTTCTTTGGGGAAAATATTTTTGTTGTTCAGTTTTGTTTTATGCTTAAGATTAACTATTCCTCTTTCTTTAGTCTTCAGTGCCAAAAGTCAGCTGAAGCCCCAGTTCCTTGCACCAATCTCTTCCTTACTTATTCTAGAGCCCAAATCAGCCAAAGCATCTAAAAGGTAGATCCAGATGACAAAGCAGATAGGTAAAGTCCAGCTAAATTCTCTCTAGCCAAATTGTTTCAAAATTAGAAAGTAGAGACAGAAAAGAATGAAGGCCTCACCCAGTGCCTTCGTGGCATTTACCACCAAGTCACAAGGCTTCACCGAAAAGAGGAGATTTCTATGGAAATGATAATCACCCTCCTGAAAGTATGCAGGGCTCATAAAACCAGAGGAGTTTGGAAAGGTCAGCAAGCAGGGAGAGTTATCTCCTGGGGAAAGATTTCTAAATAACCCTGAGGAGAAAAAGAGGGAGGGAGGGAAAGAAAAAAATAAAAGCTCAACTCGGGGAAAGTAAAAATGTGCAAACTGAACAGTTTCTGGATTATCATTTAATTATAGCCATCAATCACCTCGCACCCACTCTCCCAGTATCCCAGAAATCCCATCTAAAGCCATATGATCCAACCAGTGGAGAATACACAGCCCATTAGCAACCCTAAAGATGGGGAGCAATGTGGAAGATATTAGCCTGAACAGAAGTTTAAGGAACTACCTAAAATTAGAACAGTCCAGTTCCTCTTACCACAAATTCTAGGCACATGCAAGAGCAAAACTCCTCTTAATTACTAAGATAAGCAGTGCCTTGCTTCTTCTCCCAGGTTGGACGTGAAGTGGCAATCGTTTCCGAAGGGCTCCTCTTTCCAGATGCTCTTATTTCAGTCTCTATTTTCACTAATGTGGGGAACTGTCCTGCGGTTAGTCATTTTATGAATGTGAATTTATGGTCTCTTTAAATGAGGACCTTTTTAAGTTGAGCATTTAGATACACATTTGTTCCATTAATTAGTATCAGGGGATGCCAACAAATGTCTTCTGCATAACTGTTATTTACGAGGTTTAAAGTGTTTTAATTTCTTTTTTTTTTTTTTTTTTTTGAGGGGGTTCATATTTCCTTGCTCTAAATTCTGTAGCTTTTTTAGGAGTTACATGACTTTAGTCTTTTAAGCTCCAGTGTGTTGAGAAAAGAGAAAAACATTTCAACCGTGGTAATGCCCCCTGCCATGCTGTATTTATCTCCCACTAGGTACCCAAATGCTTCCTTCTCTTCTCAGGCAGATAATTGCAGTGGGGTTGCAACCAGAGAGAACTGAGCTGGTGCTAAGCAGTGGATATAAAAAGAAGTGTTGCCTGGTGGAAGTAAATAGAATCTGAGACTATAATCTCTGCCCTCATTTCTTTTTGAAGCCATAAATACCCAGAGAAATGCTTTATATGCATATAGAAATGTGTCTGCCGTCATGCATGGTTTTGAACTTGTCTTAGTTTCCAGGCATTCTACGATTTCAGTCTCCTGACTGCTTAGCACATAGTTTTCTCTGAACATGGATGGCCTGGCCTTCAAGATCCTTTGTGTTTTTAAATATAATAATGTTTCATTACGTGATTCCCCAACAGAGTTCGTCTGGCGATTTAATGATCAGAAACATTCAACTGAAACACAGTGGGAAATATGTATGTATGGTGCAGACAGGGGTGGACAGCGTTTCGTCAGCAGCTGAGCTCATAGTGAGAGGTAAGCAGTAGTACCTCCTGTGCTGTCTAACTCAAGGCTTTCCATGAGCATTGCTCTCTAGAGGAAAGCCATGGTGAGACACTATGCAAAAATTCAAGGCATACTAGGAGGTTATCTCTGACACCTATAAGCCAGAAGACATGACAATAATAATGTGTTAATTCCAAGAAATGAAAACCTCAACTCTGTGCTTCAAATAATTCTTGCTGTAATTGGCATTCCACAGTTGCTGCCAAGCCAATGTATTTTTGAGTATGTCATTAATTCAGCAAATGTATTTAATAGGAAAGAGAATGTGGTGCATGTGTGTCTGCCCCCAAAAGAATAGGCATTATCCAGAGCAATGGGAAAATTCAGCAACCTGGGTCGTTATCTCGGGCACTGATTCACTGCTAGGCTTAAAAAGCAAATGTCCAAAGCATATCACAGAATAAAACACATTAAGGTAGCAAGACAAGCTGTGTTTCACAGAAGGGCATTCCACCCAAAGCAGAGGACAGTGAATTTGGAAAGATGCAGAAGATGCTGAATTTAGGAAGGTACTGGGATACTACTCAAAAGAGTCTCAGTAAGCAGGGGCCACCTGTAGTTACATAGTGTTATGAATCACTGCTTCCTATCCAGATCTCAAAGCTCACAATGGGACTGTGGGAAAAGTGGTAGTTTTACTGCCAGTTAAATGACCTCTTCCCTTAAGTGCTTTTGAAAGTGGTATCAGTTGGAGGTATTAGAGTGGTGATGTGAGCCTCTTGACTTTGGTGGCAGAGGGTGACAGTTATGGGATGCTCTTTGCATTTTTGCCTCCTTTAGGTTCACCTGGACCACCAGAAAATGTGAAGGTAGATGAAATTACAGACACAACAGCTCAGCTCTCTTGGACAGAAGGTACAGACAGCCACAGCCCAGTTCTATCCTATGCAGTCCAGGCTAGGACACCCTTCTCTGTGGGCTGGCAAACTGTCACAACAGGTAAAGTTGATGGGAGAAGCAGAGGGAAGCTACAGAGAGAAATGCATACAGTTGAGTGCTGGCACAGGCAGGCTCTTACCTTTTGAACTGTTCTTTGTAGTACCGGAGGTCATTGATGGCAAGACACGTACAGCTACTGTGGTGGAGTTAAACCCATGGGTGGAATATGAATTTCGAGTAGTAGCCAGTAACAAAATTGGAGGTGGAGAACCCAGTTTACCCTCAGAAAAAGTAAGGACTGAAGAGGCAGGTTAGTGCTTTTGTTTTCTGAGTAATGGGTTAATAGATTTACTTGGGTATATATTTCCATTAGCTTTGGTCTCCCAGACACCAAGAGATCTGTCTCAATAACCCATTGTTACAATGATATGACCTTTCTAATGGCACACTTTGCCATATAGCATTTATCAAAAGAACCATGTCAGTGATTCTGATGTAGTGTGACATTTCAAGAGTTCAGTCAGTCACAGACGATCATTAGTGTGTGTTGAGTGAATATGTTTTTGTCACTTAAGGTTATAATTACTATCTGGCATAGTTCCCCGTTAGCAGGGGTAACATTGTTTTCATTTATAAGAAGCACTGACAAATTGGCCTGATAATACCACTAGGAGCTATGCTACTGAGAAAACTCATTCTCACACTACATCAGCAAATGCACGTAGGCAACTGATGAGTGTATATTATGGATCCATAAGTGTTAGATTAAGAAAACATCATTTTAAGAATTTATATGAGGTAACTATTAGCGTGTATCACAAAGCTACTTTCATAATTCGAAAAGTATGCTTTCATTAAAACTCAAAGGTAGCAGGTAAACCTGCCATTCCTTTAGAGAAGCACTCATGGGGAGATCAAGACTTCCCTTTCCAGTATCAATAATATTAATTAGAATGAGGCATGAGATACAGCCAATGTATCTCTTCAAGCACTAAGCCAAAGGAGTATGGAATATTGCACATTTTCAATAATGCCCTTTTCCTCAGGACAATACACCTAATGTTTGGTCCAGGTATTGTGGGACACAGGTAGCATGCATTCTGGCGCTCATCTTCATTTGTTCACAAAATGTGTGTTTAGGGTCCATCTGTTATGCATCCAGCAAATACAGCAGAGTTCATTACAAAGGCACTCTAATGAATTTATGTTCTAGTTTTATCGTAGGATTTACAAACCAAAATGTTCTCAGTGTGAGTGAGAAAGCTGATATCTGTAGGAGTTTTATCAAGAACACTTCCTAGCAGGACCTGACGGTTCCCGTCTGTGTCATTCTTACAATGTGAGAATTCCTTCTCAGTCTGGAAGAGTCCATGCTAAATCTATTCCCTGTCAATCCTGGGAAGTCACTTCTCCTCATTTTTCTGTTACCTTAGTGGTGAAGTAGCTTTCACTTGGGTTGTATTTTTTTTCTTACTGTTTCAGAGACTTCTGAATCATTTATGATTTCATGTAAATAAAATAATTTGTTAACTTTACCAAAATGTTTCACAAAGGCATGTGAATAAGTTTGATGATCTTACTAATGAGATATATAAATATATCTCATGCATCTGTATAATGTTTTATAGTGTGTCGATGATAAAATTCTTAATGATATCTCAAATGAGTCTCCTTTTAAATATTTCTGTATAAAAGTGGGGTTTTGTCTCCGTGTCTCTGACCCACACAGCTCCAGAAGTGGCACCTTCTGAGGTCAGCGGAGGAGGTGGAAGCCGATCTGAACTAGTAATAACCTGGGATGTAAGTGTTTGGGCAACATCTTTCCCACTATGGTACTGCTTTTCATTCAATTATCTCAACTTCCTGCATTGTACTGATATTGGTGGTGGTGGTGGTGGTGGTGGTCATGGTGGTGGTGATGGTGCGTTTGCTAGTGGTAGTAATGTATAGATACTGATGGCACTGATGCTGGTATTGGTGCAGGTTTGGGTGACATCATTTCTGGTGGTATTAGTGCCAGCAGTAGTATTGCTAAGTGATGCTGATGGTGATAAGACAAGCATTATCGCTAATTTTGGTGTTCTTGTGCTGGGGGTAGTACTAGTATTTGCACAGGGAGGTAGTATGGAGCTGCTGCTGATGTCACTGATAGGGTTACTATTGCTGCTGCTGATGGCACTCATGGTGCTAGTGTTTGGGGTATTGTTGGGTCCGGTACTAATAGCAGTACAAGGATATGGTGCTGCCACTGATGCTGGGAATGGTGCCGATGGTTCTGGGTGTGCTGATCCTTCATAGAGTCTGTGCCAATGATGGTGTTCGTGTTGACACTAGTGCTCCTGTTGATTTTAGTGATTCTGGTGATACTGGTGCTGATGTTGCTAGTGATGGTACTGTTGGTGGCATTGGTGCTGCTAATGTCCACAGCACTGTTTGTACAGGTGGAAGCAGTGGTGATAGTGTTGATGGTGCTGGTGGTGGCAGTAATAGCACTGCCGATGGTCTTAGTGGCGATGCTGATAATTATGCAAAGTGTTAGTGATGATGCTTCCAGTACCTCTGGCAGCAGAGCTGGTCACGTTGATTCTGGTTGTCACTGGTGACACTGGCAGCATTGGTAGTTCTGGGCTGGTAGTGGTGCTGGTGGCACTGGTGCTGTAACAGCACTGATGGTAGTACTGGTGGTCATATAGTGCTGGAAATATCAGTACTGAGAGTGGCAGTGCTCATGAAATTAGTGGTTCCACTCGTGGTGGTGGTGGTGGTGTAGTAACGATGCTGCGGCTTATCCAAATGATGCTGTTTATGGAAGTAGTACTCTTGGTGGTGATATTGGTATTGATTCTTGTGGTACACATCTTGGTGATGGTGCTTGTGGAACTAGTGGTGCCTCTAGTGGCCTAAGTTACAGTGCTTCTTGTGTTGATTCTATTGATTGTATAAATGGTAGTTGGCCTGGTGCTGATACTATCAATGTTGGAGGAGCTATGGATGATGCTTATGATGGGATTGATAACACTGGTGCTCACAGTGTTGCTGGCGGCACTGTTTTGGGTGATATTGGTGGTACTGGTATGACTAGTTTGTTGCCTGTAGTACTAGTGGTTCTGCTGGAACTGTCAGTACTGATTCTGGTGGATTTGGTGGTGTTGGTGCTGTCAAGAGTAGTGCTGGTGCTGGTGTCTCTGTAGAGCTAGTAGCATTGGTGATAGTAGAAGGTCTAGGAATATGGATGTGGATCATGCAGGGGGCTCTTACCAGTGCTTTTAAGAATAGATGCTGCTGATTCTTAGAATTTCCAGCACCGATGGCAGTGTTGGTGCTGATGTTGGTGGAACTCCCTCGGGGAGCTGTGCTGCTAATTTTGGTGTTGTTGATTCTGATTGTAGTGATGCTTATAACTCAGATAGTCCTGGAGCTGGTCCATGGTGCTATAGCTAGTAGTGGTGGTGCTGGTCGTAGTGGCATTGATGCCTGTGGTACCACTGTTCACCCAGCTGTACTCTGTGCTAATCACTCTTCCTCTCATTGACACTTACTATTTCCATTCCATACTTACAATGTGGTATCAATGAAAACAACAAGGCAAGGAGACCATAAACAGTTTGATCAAAATCACTTGGTTCTTGAATGCAGAACTGAGAATTAGGCACTAACACTTGACTCTTGTTCACTCGTAATTTTCTGTGCAGCCCTGTGTGTCCTATTGATATCACATAGACCATCATGTGCTTGGGTGTCTAGCCTCTTCCTGGTCATTCTCTTAGCCTTAGCTTCATGTCACAATTAGGAAATACTATGACAATGAATTTAACATTTAAAAGACACTAGAACTAAATTCTCTGTGTAAATTTGCAGGTAGTGATTAACAAGTAAAATGCCATTTTCCTGTGGTGGATATAAGCAGAATCTTTTACATAATTACATGTAGCTTTGAATTAGTGTGTTGTATTCACTTCCTCTTTCTCTCTAGTGTTTTTATTCTATATCCAGGTATGACCTTTTCTGTAAAATTAGCATTTAGGTATTTGATCATTTTTATTTATCTTAAAAAAACAGGTGTTCTTGAATGAAAGTTTATGTTATTAGAAACTCAGACTGGGACCATGTGATATTATGATACCTAAATAATCAAAGAAAATGCAACTTCATTATCTAGATGCCTGTGAATGAGTGACATGACTTTGAATGTCTAAAAGCAGCTCACCTGACTACTCATTGGTGCTTTTCTCATTTTCAAAATACATCTGCTTAATTCCATATAGATCATCGTTTAATGACTTTCAATTCCACAAATGATTTCTCTATCGTTTTTTGCCTGGACCTTATAAGTTAGGATGACTTAATATGTCTTTTCTTTGTAGCCAGTCCCTGAAGAACTACAGAATGGTGAAGGTTTTGGGTACGTGGTTGCTTTCCGCCCACTTGGGGTTACCACCTGGATCCAGACAGTGGTGACATCCCCAGATAACCCAAGATACATCTTTAGGAATGAAAGCATTGTGCCTTTTTCACCATATGAAGTTAAAGTGGGTGTTTACAATAACAAAGGTGAAGGGCCCTTTAGCCCAGTGACAACAGTATTCTCTGCAGAGGAAGGTATGGAAAATACAAAGGCTTTAGTTCCAATCTAATCAATGCATTGCTTTAAAAAAAAATGTCTTGAAAGTTCTTTGTGACTTCAGAGATGTATTTTTTTCAAAAGAGCAGTCATCAGAGCTGTTGTTAGATTACCAGTGCAGATAATAATGATCAACTGTACCTGACTATGAATGTTAAGACTCACTGAATAGTTACAGAGCATAATGATCAATTACAACTGTTCATGAGGCCCTCCCATCCTGAGTTTTATATTGTGAGCCATGGAATACTGTCATCTTCTAAAGTTCATTTTTCTTTTTGGTGTAAAAATTAAGCAATCCTTCAAACTACCCTGACCCAGTGCTGTAAACAGTATTTCCTATGGCCTCAGCAAAGGACAGAAGCATGATGGATAATGAGAACCAGGAGTTTGACATTTAAGAGATGTAGAGTGTCTATCTTTGAAGGATGACCCCAACTGTTGTAGACACTTGCATACTTCACCGAGAACCTACTCAGTCATTCTGACTTTCTTGTACACCTCCTCAAGAAATCAAAATATAATATTTTCTTTCAAGCTCTTGAGAAAATGATAATGAAATTAGGAGAATCAAGCAAAATTGCCATCTGAGACATTGACAACTGAATGCTAACCCTGTAATCATGTTCTATCTCATACCATGTTGGAGCACTCAACATCTGCCAGGCATTGCCATTTTGAATTTTCAAATATAGGTTGAAACATAGGTTCAATTATTAGTCTCCATTTAGACATGAGAAAATGGGAGATTGATGAAAGATGTGAATGAATTTGCTAAAATATATTTAGTAAATGGAAAAACCAATTTCACCCAGGGAACTTTGGCCTTAACCATTCTGATCTTATGAACAATGATAGCATATTGTTTCCCCTACATCTCAGATTGGGTAATAAATTATGAAACATGGTTCAAAGTTGGTGATTCCAATGGTAATAAATATAGTCAGCTTTGTTAAGACTCCCACCTCTAGTCTTATATTTTCATTTTCCATTAATGGGGAAGAATAAAAATTGTTGTAAAAATCTTTTCTAAAGAGTGATCTTACTGTTTATAGCCAGACCCATTTTCCAAAAAATATCAGACTTATAAGGGCAGACCAGGGCTTAGGCAGTGATGAACCAAGGAGTCTTTAGATACTGCCTACCCATGCACCTAAGACCTGAGTGTTGTTGGTGGAAGGAAGAGACATCTAGAGCTTTCTACATATTACTGTATTGCTCACTTCTTCCCCTATGCTCTTACTGTTCTTGACACACTTGCAGCAACATATATACTAGAAATATGTTACTTTGACTCAGTGAGTCAAATTAAAATCTGCTCAGTGAACCTCATAAAGAACCACAATCCAAGGGTCTCAGAAAATGTTCTGATGCTCTAGACTGCAGTGCTGAATTGACTGGTTCTAAGTATTGCTGGTGTCTCTGCCCCAACCCTGAAAGTCTTTAGAGAGAAAAATCACTGTGCCCATCCTTAAACCCTGATTCTATTTCAGCCTCATGTAGTCAGGGCCTAGGATCAGAACCATTTAATGCAGAAATGGATGTTGAAGAG
>CABHPQ010152738.1:0-11847 GCA_902168405.1 Peromyscus aztecus
TAGGCTCTCCACAGTAAACAAAAGTCCTTCTTTAGAACCAGTAGAAGAATCTCTCTGCTGTTCTCTGAGAAGGAGTTATAGATAATCTTACTTGTGAATATTTGACCTTCTTTGTCAAGGGAATGATGACTATTTCATCACATTTAATGAAATGGAAAGAGAATCACAGAAGACCAGAGACAGGAATATTAAAATTATGTATATTACCAGATGTTCTCATGGAGGGAACTTCAAAATAAATCCAGAGAAAATTGCAAAATAATAAGTTGAAAAGGGGAACTGGAGAGACAGGTCAGTGCATAATTTACCTGGCACACAAGTATAAGGAATCTGAGTTTGCATCACTAGCACCCACAGAAAAGTCAGGCACATTATTACCTCTGTAACCCCAGCTTTAGAGAAGCTGGAGACACTCACATCTCCAGAGCTTCATTGGTCATCTAGCCAAGTTGAATTGATGAGTTCCAGATTCTTTAGAGACCCTGTCTCAAAATATAAAGGTAGAGAATGATAAAGGAAAGCAGCCATTGTCAATCTCACCCTCCACACTAGGGAACATACGCACATGTGCATGTGAGCATACAAACATGTACATACTATAATTCACATACACACAGACAATTTTTAAAATTAACACAACAAGATCAAATAAAGACAAAACACAGAGTAAAAGTGAATTTTTCAAAATGCCTATAATGTCTGTGAGGACATGAGGAAAAAATAGAATAGGCAATGATAATTAAAAAACAACCAAAGAAGAGTAAAGTAACCTAAAAAAACTGAAGTTATGATGTGATTTTAAATCAATATAAAGTGTGAAAAGCAAAGTTCATAAAATACTTTGACAGAGTAAAATGCATATTAACTGATAAACAGCATACGAAAATACATATTAACTGATAAAATAAGAAAATCACAATAAAACAGTCCAGTAATTTAAATTTTATAATGCCTAGGAAAAATAGAAAAAAATTATAAACAATAAAATAATACAATAATATTTCCCTTAATGGAAAATATGTTCCCAAATTTTTAAAAAAAATCTACTCAAATACTATAAAATAAATACTTAATCACCATAAATCAGATGTTTATGTAAATTCTGAAACTACAGAAACTACAAAAAATAATTTCAGTTATAAAAACAAAAATAATATCCCATGAAATATCTGATTTCAAATTGACACAAAACATTTAATAGCAACATTGCAGAGAAAGGATTGTAGATCAGAGAGAGATACAATGTTGACTTCTGGACGTGCAAAGGCTGTTGGGCTTTGGAAGTCCGGGAAGCTGGGAATGCTTGCGCAGGATTTGGCCCATCAGCACACATAGCGAAAGAGAGAGAGGCTGATGGGTTCCTAACTTTCTCCAATGATTTATACACAGACAATGACTAACGGGAAAGGGAGAGACAGTTTCTTCAGTGACACTCTCACTGGTAAAGTCCCAGGGCTCCTGTAAACAAACTCCCACCCATGCTCTTGAAAACAACACTAATGAAACTCACCGACCGGGTCATTAAAAAAATCAAAATACATTATGTACATGTATGAAAACACCATAATAAGACTCATTATTATGTATTATTAATATATGGTAATAAAAAGCTTTAATAAAATAGAAATAATTAATAAGAAACTCCCATATTCTGATAGAAAAGTACAGTGGAAAAATCTTCTATCCACCCTAAATTTGAACCAATAAAGCAGAAATTTGAAACATTTTTAAGAACGACTTGCCTTAACACATAGCTCCTGTACACAATTTCTTAGGAGTGTGCTCCACTAAAATGTAGAAGTAAACAAAAAAGTATGCTAGAATATACAACACTACAGCAAAAAAACAAAAATTATCAAAATGAAGCTAAATTTGAAGTCTCAAAATACTATCTGTATTCTCACATTGAGAGCAAACTACATTGTCAAAGTCCGAGGAATCTGAAGGAAGTGGCATTAAAGAACAGGAAAACTGTAATTAATCATGTGACCTGGGTTTAACAGTACTTGCAAAGTCAGTTTAGTGAATATTGAATGTTAATTTAAGCCAAATGTGTGATATATGAGTTGGAGGTGTGAGAAGCAATGAATCTTAACAACAGCGGAAACTGGGTATAAAATGACTTTGAATTGCCAGTATGGAGTAGAACTCAGAGGAAGACAGAGTATTAGTTCCTACAGACAAAAATCAAACACTATCTTAGCCAATTTGTCCTTGCACAGGAAACTATTACAGATTGTGTACCCTCTATTTACAAAAATGACTTCTTATGGTTCTAGAGACTTGGAAGTCTAGGATAAAGTTTAAACAGGTCACTGAGGTTGTTGTCTAGTGAGGGATGGCCATGAGCAATATCTGTGTTCCCACATGTGTTCCCACATGATCGAAGGCAGAGCTCTCTTCTCGGCTTTACATATAATTGGTGACAGTACTTCCCTCAAGAACAAGTCACCTCCCAAAGGGTATACATCCTGACACTATCACCTTGAAGGTTAGAATTTTGATGCACAAATGTTAAGGGTACACAAATATTCAAACACAGCAAATAACACAGAAATTGTTTCTCAAAAGGCCATTCACCATGCCCACCACAAAATCTTGTAGCATAAAATTCATGGATCATATGATAGTTTCCTTCCTCTATGCTGTTCCTGAATTTTATATTATTATGGAGTTCTGCTTAAACTCCTGAAGGGCATTCCTTGTTCAGAAACCATCTGGAAGTCTGTGCAGTACTAGACTATGATGGTACCCCAAGTTTTCACTTTTTTATGTCTTGCCTACTGTTCCAATCCATCACCCACACTGCAGTTAGAATTCTAGAGGGATTGTGTGTTTATTACACCCCAGTTCAGAAAAAAAAATTCACACTGATTAAATCTGATGCCACAATATATACGAAGCAAGGCTTTCACTTCATCTTGGCACCACCCACTAAGTTATCGAAATCTCTACTTTCTGTTCTAGTTGAGAGTTCAATTAAAATCATAAGGACCATCTGCTTCTGAGTTCCTCATGAGCAATGGGATGACAATATCCTGGGGAAACATGAGCTGGGACACAATGTCTCTTTGAATTGAGGCACTGGTAGATGGCTGACCAGGGATAGATTTAGGTTTCCTTTGTCAGGACAGTTAAAAGACAGAACTGAGGATGGCTCTGGTAGCTCAATCCTTTAGTCTTAGCACTTGGGAGGCAGAAGCATATGAATCTCTGTGAGCTCAAGACCAGTCTAGTTTTCATAGAGAGTTAGTTCCAAGACAGCCAGGGTTACACAAGGAGACCTTGTGTATGAAGAAAAAAAAAAAAAAGGAAGAAATGGGACTGGGCACTGAGTCAAGTCCCAAGAAGCCTCGGGGAATTTATTCCCATGCTATTTACTACTCAAATTAAGAGTTCATGAAAAAGTTACAGCAGCACCTCCTTGGAATTTGGAAGGATTGGCAATTTAGGACCTCATCCTAATTTTACTGACTTTAAATATTCATTTAAAAAATAGACCAGATGACAAAAAATGTATAAACTGACCTCTGAAATAAAGTTTCCATGTAGCCTCTCCCACCTTCTAGGCCCTCGTCCCTCCAGGACTTCTTTCTTATGCTGTATGTCTTCACGGCATCTCTCTGTTCTCAGTGGGAGCCTTATCTGGAAGAAGAAGAAAGAAAGAAAAGCTTGTTCTGCTAGCGACATCGCAATCTTTGTTTTGAGTTTTAGTCATGTTATTTTTGAATTGTAGTCTTTGTGCTCCCAGAGTCTGTGAGTCATGTTCCTCACAAGCATCTGGTAAAAGAAAGGCCCTGAGGGTACAGGTGCGAGGATTCTGTGAGAGCAAACAGGCTGAAGGAGACACAGAGAACATCATTTTAAAATTCTGGGGCGAGAGCTGGAGGGATGTCTTTGCAGTTAAGAGCACTGGCTGCTCTTTCAGAAGACCCATGTTCAATTTTCAGCACCTACACTGTAGCTCAGAAGCATGTGTTCCTCCACGCCCAGAGGATCCAACACCCTCTTCTGGTTCCTTCAGTACCAGACATGCACAATGTCCATAGACGTATATGCAGACCAAACAACCATACACATAAAATAAATAAATGATAAAAAAAATACATAAATAAATAAAACCAGACTTCCAAAAGTTTGGAGTTAATTCAGACACTTTACCATATTTATAAAATATAGTCGGGCCAGCCCACACCATAAAAAAAAACCCTGTGTGGCAGCCTAGTGCTCTTGAGAGAACATTCTCTTCAAATGCTTGCAAGATCAATGTTGGACATACACTAAACCATGACAATTTGTTCTGATTTTTCTCAGATCAGTCATATGCTCTCTCACTTTCCACCCATGTGCTTCAGATAACTGTTTCCACGTGGCTGCAGATAAAGAGCCCTGGGACTAAAGCCTGACCAGTGAGGTTCAATATAATCATAGTACATTAATTCCAGAAAAGAATGTAACTTTTTTTTTTAATGTAGCAGGACAAATGAAAGATTCTGAGTTTCAAGGATGATCTCAAGTACAAATGTATCTTCAGTTTCCTCTGTCTTTTTGTAGGCCTAAACACAAAAAGTACTTCCAGTTTGGTGGCCTTTAAAGTTTAGAGGAGTGACTTGACCCTCAGAACATACCAACACCTGCTACGTAATCAGAACAAATAAATGGGCTTTTCTGTTTTAGAAACTGTAGGAAGGTAAGTTTTTCTATTTCAAGACAATAAATGGTTGCCAGAAAAGCAGAGCAGGCACTGGGTGAGGGTGTAGAAGACAGGTCTTTGGTATATTGTGTGAGCATGAGCACCATTGGCTCTGCTCCAGGGACCTGAGAGTCATGATTCCTTCTTATCTGCATCATTGGGCACTTGCATATTTTTAATTTGCAGCTAGCAGGAGCCCTTCCATAAAGTCCTTCTTTCTCTTTTCCACTTGATTTCTTAGTTTCCTCTTGAGTCTGGTTTATTTACATGCTATACCCACCCATACCAGACACCCATACCCTGCCCCACACACATCTCACACACATTGCTCATCCCTCTGTAGTTCACTAAGTTCACTGACTGCACTTGAAGGACTCTGGTTAGATGTCATTGACTCGGTGATACCTCAGCTGCTTCCTGACCCCTAAGCTTGCATCATTCTCTCTATAGACATTGATAACAGAGAAGTGTCACTACTGTTGGGAATTAAAAGAAACCATTATAAATGGGCATCACAAGTTGTTAAAGAAATGATACTGAAAAACAAATTATGTTGAAATTTTGCAGTCGCAAAGATGCAAATCCAAATAGATTCTCACTTCACCTAACACAAAAATAGATTTCTGTTTAAGTAATTAAATGTAAAACTGGACACAACCCAGATAGATGTTCAGCTTCAATAGGCTTAAATAAATGAAAATTGAAACAAGAAAATGTATTTATTACTAATCACACTAGCAAATATCTCTCAGAATGATAATATTTGATGGTAGAATAGGGCCCGGGGCAGATATAATTATAGTCATGTAAAATGTTAATGTATAATATTTTCAGAAAATAGTTTTCTAATATGAATAAAGATTTAAAGTTCTTGGCCTTTAACAGAATAAAGTTGTTAAGGAAATCCAGTCAGAGACATAAGACCAAATATGCACATAGATATATCCACTGCTCTTTCATTTAATGTACACATTTAAACCAAAAATCGAGTCAAATTACATTAAGCCAAATATAGATTATTTTTTAGAAGAATGTAGTGCCTTTATTTCAAACTACATTAAGTCAAATATAGATTATTTTCTAAAGGAGAATGTAATTGGATTACTTAGATTGGATTTCTTAGATGTTAATAATAACATATTTCCATTATACATATGTACATATATATGTTGCAATTAGAGTGAGATCTTGAATATTTGGATTAGTTTTATTCCATTAACAGATTGAGCTTTTTACTATATCATTACATATACTATATATACTATGTCATTATATAGCTTTTAGATGTGCCACTTGGTTTGGGGATATTCATAATATATTCTCATTCCATCTTCTACTTTAGTTAATAACAGGTGAAAATAAGACATACCACTGTTTTAGTATTGAAGATTAGCTAAGTGTAAATAGATGTTCCATGAATGATATGACTGTCTACACATCCATTTCTATCTCATGTCTAGAAATGCTTCTAATAAGAATATATATGAGCATATAGTTTTCTGCTGACTTATGTTTACAGAGCACCATAATGATATGGATGCCCAGTTTTAGTCATAAGGAAATCAGGACCTGGATATATGGGGTGTTTTCCAAGCTCACACAGGCAATCAGTAAGTTACAGCTCTGAGATAAGAGTCCCGTTTTGCTTGGCTCTTAGTTTACGGTACAGAAGATACATGATGCATCAATGCTTGAAATTAGGCAGCCTGTATAAACCTGAATGCCCAAAGGACATCTTCCCACTCCCACAGTTTAACAATCGCCTTCTTGTTTCAGAGCTGTTATCTGTGAAGCATTCCGACTTGGATGAGCCCCAACTCATTGTCTTGGTTTCATTTTGTTTTTAATTGGGATTTAAATGCTGGCAGTTATAAGACTTGTTGGCATTTGAAATGCAAAAGTTGACTTTTCTCAACCAGCCTGATTAGGTACTTTTATAAAGGAAGACACTGCTGATTGTGATGCCAAATGGCTTAGATGCTTTTGAAAACCAGGGGTGAATTGTACCTCATCAGCTAGGAGTTAGTAGAGAAGACTGATTCACTCTGGGAATGCTTTACAATCACTGGATAACTTTAAAGATTCTTCATGGCCACAAGATTGTTACAGCAGCAGCAGCTCTGTGTCTGCCCACTCACCTTCAGAAAACAGGAACATGAAACCAGAATAGATTCAGCTTATTCTGCATGATGGTTCCAAGCTGTGTGGGAGAGCTGTGTGTGTTCTCTCTTGCATATCATTGTGAAAGTATATTATAGTGATCCTGCCGGCCTAAGGAGTGGTGGGTGTCCTACCATGTGGAGTTAGTTTTGTGTTTGTGGGAAGATAAGCAGTAGGAGGCTAGCATGATGTGTCTGCAACACATATCGGGTATGAGTTAAGGATGAGTCAAGTGTGTGCCTAACCAGTGGCAACATTTTACATGTGCCTAAGTGGGACAAAATTTGTTCTCAATATACCTAGAATTATATTTGAGGCTACTCGTTGAAAATTCCAAGCACTCCCTTCTACTATCACCTTCACAGTTAAATATAAATCAAAGGTAGCCATAGTAGCACAGGAGGCACCAATTTCCAAAAACCTAGAAACACTGCATTTCTATCACTACCAAGAAATGGAAGTAAACTTCCTAATTTAGAGTCAATACATTGTTCCAACATGCTGTGCACAAAAGGAGCTTAGGAAAATAAAAATAAAATACACTGGATGAAATCAGATTCTATAATATGAAATCATGGTTTGTCATAAGGGTTTAAAATTTGCTCTGAAAAACAGAAAATATAAAGTTGAGATAATTGATAATGTGTTTTTTAATTACTGTTAACACTGTTTCTCTAATAATTTGTTAGTCAATTTATTGCACATTAACTGTGGTCAATTAACTGTCTACACATACATGTATTATTCTGGTCCTGTGTTATGTGACTTTTTTCTAGGAAGACTGAACAAATGGCTGTTCACCCCAGATAGGGCACCAATAATAAAGAGCAAAGAAACAAGTCAATGCAAATTTAATTTAGTAAACAAGGGAATTTATCAGAACTCGTCATCGGAGCATGGGGGACACAAAAGCAGCCGCATCACCAGAAAGTCCTCCCTAATAGAGTGATGTCTCACAAAAGATGCCTCTGTAGATCTCTTGGGACAACCTGCAGGCTGCTAGGAAAACCAGAGAGTCAACGTCCCTCAGAGGTTAATATTGCTTACATAAATATGGGAGGGGCCTTATGGGTCTTTGCACCTTGTAAGTTTCCTGAACCAAGTGATTTGCAAGAGCATTTTCCCTCCTTCCAGACATAGAGTTTCAGTTTAGATGGACTGTCTATACAACCTTCTGCAACTCACTAGAACTTAGATGCAGATGCAATTTTAGCTTAGTTTTTTTTTGTAGTACTATCAATGTACATCACTTTGCATACATCCCAAGCACTAAAATTCTAGTTTTACCATCTGTTTCTACAACTAAACTGCAGATATTTCTTTCCTAAGGAGAAATGAATATTTTTATTTGCATGTCATTTCTAACAGAGAATGTATTCACTAAAATCTGATAAATTGAGTTTATGCTAATTGAAGTACATAAGGGGATAGAAAGGAAGGAGAAGGTGGAAACATGTCCTGGATCTCCATGGGTAAATGGCAACTTTTACTATAGAGTTTACACATCATTGTTTCTCTTCCTGTATTAGTTACTTTTCTAATTTTTTATAAGAAAACACCTAAAAAGGAACAAATTAAGGGAGGAAACAGCACTTGTTTTGTCTCACAGTTTGAAGATACATTCCATCATGATGTACAAAGTTTGGCACAGGCACATGAAAAATCTAGTCATATTCCATTCACAATCTTTACAGAGAGTGGATACTGGTGATCTTCTATCTTCCTCCATTTCTTTTCCTTTTTATTAAGTCTGATAAACCTGCTCACAGGATGGTATCACTCATATTTAGAGTTAGTCTTCCCATCTCCGTAAAACCTCTCTAGAAATGCCTCAAAGACATGTCTACTAAATAATTTCAAATCCTGTTACCAGTGAAGACTAACCATCACACTTAAAAAAATAAAAAAATTACAATACTAATTCATATCTTAGACCTTAGTACAACTTACTCCTAATTAAAGAAAGACAATATCTCAAGGCTTATGACTCCATATTGAGTTTCCTAGAAGGCAGTCTGTAGAATTGAATCAGTGATGAAGAATAATATAAAATGAAGTCAAAGATATTTTCCAGTCAGCAGCTGTATCAATGATATTTCATAATACATAAGTAAAACTGAGATACTCTCTAAACAGCGATACCCTAAATAATAAGGTTTTACATCATTGACACATTCAGAAATTTAGCAAATACACAGTCCATAACTGCAGTGTATCAAGTACCTGTCAGGATTAGTGGAACTTCCTTACTTACTTCCCAAAAGGGAGAGATTTGGAACTCGGGGTGACTTGTCCCATTGAGGACACTAGAGGAGATTTGAACAGATTTGTTTCTCTGATTTTTCATAAAAGTTTCTGTAAAATGGTATTAAAAAAATCTCACAACAGTTGAACACCACATTTGTGAGTGTTAACTACTTTTTTTCTCTTGTTGAAATTGTTTGGCATGATTTTGATGAGGGCTTGAGAAGAGAATTCCACGTAGCTTCAGCAGCTACCGTGTAGATCAGCTGTTAGTCCACTTTACCTTGCTTTAAAGGAATGATGGTAGCATGAAGCCACGGGAGACTCTAGAACCATCCATGATATCTTCCCAAGGTATTTCAATCACTATCCCTTATTTGCAAAGATATTACAAAGTTACCACTCACTGAAAGAAACCTTAAGGGAAATCTCAGAAAACATGCATAAGAATTTCTAGCTGATATATTGATATCCTCTGAAATTTTATGGTGAATAATTAGAATGTGATCATCTTAGAACTGTGGACAAGAAATCCTCTTACAGAGTCTAAGTTTGTTTGTTTGCTTGCTTGTTTGTTGAGATAGGACCTGACTCTGTAATCCAAGATGGCCTTGAACTCACTATGTAGCCAAGATTAACTTCAATCTTGTAGGAATCCTCCTGCATCTGCCTCCTTAGTTATACAATTATAGGTCAAACTCCCACAACTGACTAATCTGAAGTCTTAACCAATCATACCAAATTTTATGTTACACCTAGTATCAAAACGGCCACATTTGGATATTTTTGAGTTCTGTCTAGACAGCTGAACGCCAGTATCTTTTGGCAACTTAATAAGAATCTGTTCTTCTTCTATCCTGTCTTCTAACTTACAGGGACCAAACATATGGGAGTACATTTCCCAGAATCTCTGGGATATTGCCCACCAGTGAGATACCCACCAACGATGATTTAGGCAGGAAGGAGAGAAACAGAGGGGTCTCCAGAAGAGAGATTTTTCATTAGACTACTGACAGTCACCCTCTTCACTGCTTTCACTGTGAAGATTAAGGCGTTTGCCGCACTTGATAAAACTTCCGAAACAATACAAGAGCAGGGATATAATTCCCTTCTTTAAAAAAAAAATCTATTGATTAATAAAGAATTATTGAGTACTTCTGATGAGCCAGGTACTGGAAAGTCTTTGATATAAAATCAAACGAACCATTCTCTGCCCCACTGGAGTTTATTACAATTTGTATAACTGCCTGAATGCAACACAAGACATTTCAATACTCAAGCCTACAGAGATTGATGGTCTCCCCATTTCCAGATGGGGAGAAGAGGCAGCGCTGGCTCTGCTTCCACTGCATCCTGAACGTAGCAGTGGGTCCTGTATCACCGCCAAGGCGGTGCCAACTGTCTATGACAGCATATGGGGGTAGACAGTCCCTCCCAGACACAGTCACAGTCATGTTTGTGAGCCTCCTATATGAGACTAAACTAAAAATAGAGGCTTTCATCATGACTATGTTTTCTCATATTAAAATAGCCTAATTCACCAACCTGTGGAGAACAGATGCTCACCTACTTTGGATAGTTTGATATGTGATCTAAATGTATTGATGGATGTTTTTGTTTGTTTTTTCTTTTCTTTTTTTTTTCTTTTTTTTTTTTTTTTTTTTTTTTTTTTTTTGCCTCCTGTGCTTACGGGTTTCCTCACTGAAAAGTATCACAGGTAGCATGAGAAACAGAGTGAAAATATTTTTAATTCTTTTCATCCTGTGTCTTAACAAGACACTCATTGAACTAAAGAAGTCTATAGTGAGGAAGTAGTGAATCTATCAGTTAGTCAAGGACCTTCCTGAATGTACAGTGCAAACCATATTTTTAAAGCCAAGGAGTTTATGTTCCTAAACTACTGTGAGTTGTGTTTAGACTGTCAAGTTTTACGTTTAATTCTAGAAGGGAACACAAAGTTGTGTTATGCATGATAGCTTCAATGGTATTAAGCTTTTGATGTTGGCTTTCCACTGAGTCTGCTTGGTTTTCTAATGATGTAGTTCATTCTACACATTTTCTTTGGCCTTTGGGGGCTATTTAGTTAAACTTTAATACTGTATGTATGTGCGTGCGTGTGTGTGTGTGTGTGTGTGTGTGTGTGTGTGTGTGTGTGTGTGTGTGTAGAATAAGTCATTAGGTCAACTCAGGAATGTATTCAGAGGCATTTGATGATAAAGAAAATCAGGACTGAAAATAATCTCCAATAATATAAGCTATTGTTCTTTTGAGAATGCAAACTCTGCTGCTATCCATGGCTCTGTACATGCTACATAGCCTTGTGCTAGCAAAATAAAATTTAAAAAAATTTAAAAAAACTTACATTTCCTTTCTTCAAATTGTTTAAGGACTGAAACAAATTCAATACGAAACCAAAATTGCTGACAACAGGTCATTAATAACAAATTGGTAACTATACCCAGAGTGAACAACATTATTCAGGTGTGCAACTTAAATAAAATTTAACACTCTATAAAGAATTACTTGTGTATGATTGCAGAAACATAAATACCTAAGGCAAGATTAGAGAATAAATGAAATCCGTTTCCTGGTTAAAAAAGAAACAGCCTCAGCCTTTGCTCCCGAGCAGACACTCAGGACACTAGTGAAGGCACCGTTATGATGCTGCCAAGTCTGTACCTGTCTTCAGTGTGAGTCAGGGACTGAAAGTAGCAACACTATTATGTTTGAAATAGTGAAGAGATGAATGA
>CABHPQ010152740.1:0-12914 GCA_902168405.1 Peromyscus aztecus
CTGTTCCTCATTTTATGTCTTTGAGAAAAATGAGGACATAAAGGTGATTGCCTAGAAGGTAATCCCATGCAAGTTCCTAACTGCATTAACTTATTCTTTCCACAAAGATATTTGCGGTTAAAGGAACTGAGCATAATTTCCCCACTCACAGATATCTGTGAGATATCATGCAATTTTACCCTCTATCTTAAAATGGAGGAAGAAAATAACTGTTGAGTTACATGTAGGACTTTCTATAAAGAAAATATGGAATTTAAACACAGCCATTAAATGTCCTCCAATAGATCCAGTTCTGGTCAGTGAATTGATCTGTGTCAAGTGACTTGGTTGGCACCACTTCAAGAGAGGCTTTCCAGCTTCTTTTAGGATTCTGTCTGGGCCCAGTGTTGGGGTTCAGCCCCAAACTATGGAAGAGTATCTTGAAGAGGGGAGTCAGGAATTAAGAAGTAATAGGATGAAATATAGGTATAGAAAAAGACAGAGACGCAGGATAGCTTTGGGAGGGTGCTGGGTCAATACCACAGATACCTTGAGCTTATTTCTAATTTTTTTTTACACACTAGCAAGGGGAGAGTCAAAAGACCTCCCCCTTTCAAAATCAAAGCACAACATGCAACCAAGTGTAGACCCTTCAAAACACCTGGTAACCGCACCTTTGGCCAAATCATCCCATTATGCAGCCCTGCTGGGTAAAGCAAGTTTAGACTTTCTGGCCTTGAGTAAGGCCTTTCTAGAGAGCCTCTGTGGACCCCTACATGTCTGATGTCAGTATATTCCAAAACAGGCTGACAAACCAGACCTGTGCAATCAGCTTTAAGAAGTTTAGAGTTTATAGTTTTACATCCTCTGCGAAAGGCCTCCAGCAAAGAGGACGTGCCTACAACTCTGTCTGTATGCTTACCATTGACAACTATCTAGAAAAATAGAGACTTTAGAGGTCTGGATTCTAGTGCTGCCACACTCACATTTAGTCTAATCCCAGTAATGACAGCATTGACTCTGAACCGGAAGAAGACCAACAGATCTCCTAGGCATAGAAACATTATGTAATGGGGTTAATTTATCTAAATGGTATGAATTTTTCCAAGACCAGATAATTAACTCATTTGAAATATGAAATTAGGGCCAAGAGTTACTAAGACCATGACATTTTCCTCTCTAAAACTGGATCACCTATATGAACTTCAGTGCTTTGATCTCTATAAAATGAAATCATTTCTTTAACAGATTTGTTCTAAAGCAAATTGATGTGGCAAGCTATGAAAATTTCAATATGGAAAAGTTATGTATTATTATATATCCATCATTAAATAGTGAATGGTTATATCACAAAATTGTTGCTAGGGTCATGGTTACCTCATGCCTAGCTGGTCAAAAATCAGCATAACTGGCAGGAGAATATGGTTCCATCTTTACATGAGCAGTGAACATGGAGCCTTGGGACTAAAAGTGAAGTAAATTGATTGCGACTGACATTCCACGAAGGAATCAGGAAGTAGACTAGGGGATGAATGATGTCATCATTAAAAACTGCAGAAACAAGATTCCTATCAATCAGTGCACAATGTTTATTTTAATTTTGTATGTAGTGTGTGTGTGTGTGTGTGTGTGTGTGTGTGTTTTCATGTGCATGGGGTGGGGGAGGGTACACATGCTTGTGTGTGCACATGAGTGTGGAAGCCAGAGGTCAATGTCTGGTATCTATGTCCCTTCACCTTAGTTTTTAAATAAGACATCTGTTTTAACAAATAGGGTCACTGTTTTGTTAAAATCATGTAAAAAATGTATGAATATGCATGGTGTCAGAGTATGTCCATGTGAGTACAGGTGCCTATGGAGGCCAGGAGTGTCAGATCTACTCACGTTGCAGGTAGTTGTGAACTGCTTAATGTGAGTGCTAGGAACTGAATTGGTGTCCTCTGCAAGAACAGCCTGCATTTTTTACTGTAGAGTCATCTCCCCAGCCCCAGTCACCTCAGTTTTTGAGAAAGGGTTATCAATGAACCCAGTACCTACTAACAGACTAGACTGGCTGGCCAGTGCACTCTAGGAATCTACCTGTTTACACCCCACTACCATACTATGCACGCTTTTTACTACTTAATGCTGTGTTTCAATAAATGTAAATGTGGCTATCAAAATTTTGCCTCAGTCTTGCTTGTTTTCATTTTAACCTATTAAGTAACATTCTAAAGAAAAGAGCACGACTCTAATATATCCCAAAAGGTTCTCAAAAAAAAAAAAAAAAGAAAAGGAAAAAGAAAAGAAAGAAAAATTAAACACTCAGAATGAAGATCAGCCAAATTGGCTTAGGGAAATTTGGAGCAATTAACTTTTGAACCCCCAGGACCAAAGGCAGTCTGTGGATAAAGCAAATCCTGGCAGGCAAGCTCAGAGATAATTATCAACATGCCTTCTCATGCCTGGACCCCAGAGACAAACTTCACTTTACAGATAATCCTTAGGGAAAAGGATGCAAATTGAGCTGAGGCTGATAATTGACTGTAGCTACAAGTACTGGGAATCATGGTAAGCTGTATACTGCTCTCAGCTCTTCATGTAGACTGGCTCATTTAGTCGTTAAAACTCCTCTGGGAGGTTTCTCTCATCCAAATAGGAAAAAGAACTGCTGGGTAGTAAGCATGACAATTCCCTAAGTTAGGCCTTTCAGAAATGAAAGAGTCAGGTTTTAAACCTGAGCAATGTCTTGCCACACTTCCCATTTTAGTAATCCAGCAGATTGCTTCCCATGAAGAACAATGCAAAGTTCCTTGGTGGCTAGTTCTTTCTGTCACCTTCCTCAGCAGAAGGGCATGGAAGTTCGGGTGTCTTTCCTAGGAGACTGAGGTCTGCTGCTGCTGAAATCCCTTTGCTGTGGCCAGAACAGAGGCTTCCTGTTTCAAATCATTTCATTTCACATCTTTTGGCTCATGTCCCCACAATAACTCCAGGAGACTCGTGGAAAAGTGAGTGTTATGCCTGCTTTACCAAGAGAATAAAATGATACTTGCAGCTTAAATAAATTAGTTAGGGCCAAACAAATGGAATGAGCAAGGATAAAGATCACAGCCCAAGTGGACCTATGCAGCAAGGAAAACAAAAGCCCCATCAGGTAACATTTAGGCAGTTGACCGTTTATTATCATCCCAAAGTCAGAATGCTTGATTCAATAATTTTTCAGAATTTTTCTGTATTTCCTCTTCTTTTATTTAGACTGCATGCGTGTGTGTGTGTGTGTGTGTGTGTGTGTGTGTGTGTGTGTGTGTGTGTGTGTGTTTGTGTGTTGGGGCGGGGAGCGGGGGTTGTATGCGTAGGAACAAGGATTTTCTCTTGTCTGTAAGCAAACTGAGACTCACAAAAGGGAAATGATATCCCCAAGCTTGAATAACTAGTGAGTGTGAGTCAGAGGCAGATGGAGCCTGAGTCTTTAACTCGAAATCTAACTGCAAGTTTGCTTCCATGTCCAGACAAAGCAGGCTGTGCTATTACCTACAGGGTTTCTTCTTAGGTATGTTCTTCATTTGTCTTGCCCTCTTGTTTTTGGCTTGTTTCCCTCTCTTAAAATCGGCTATCTTCCTGCATCCCCCTGTAAGGCTACTCTAGTCCGAGCCAGCAGAGAGAGAGGCCGTTAAATAGTCCTAGAACAGAAAGCATTTTGTCAAGAAACACATGTTGTGACTCCTCACCAAGGCAACGGGAAACCGATGACGTGAGCAAAGGAATGCCTCTGGAGGGTTTGGCAACAGGGTATGAAACACAACTCCATGGTCAGTGATTACAGGCGAAGGTGGCTTATCCTCTAACCCACTGTCACCGTACTTCCCACCCAAACTGGTGATTGAAGAATTAACAGGAATTGAAGTCATTGATGCAAGCAGATAGGTTAAAAAAAAGTAGAGTAGCAAATGAGTGAGTTTCCTTTTGCAGGAAATTCTTAGGACTAAGCAGACTCTACTAAACTTAGGAGTTAGCTGTCCTTTGATGCCAAGACTAAGGAGAGTCTGCTTTGCTGGGCTCTGGGCTTCTCTCCTCTGGCAAATGGGAGTTAAACTAACTAACTTCATTAAAGAGTAAACCAATCTATAGAGTCATCCACTCATGAATCCTGAACCTTAGTGACCCGGTGATAATTCTGCCCCGGCACCTCGGCTGTTGCCCCGTCCTTTTTGCTGAAGATTAGGTGATTTATGATGGAATTTGCATAGGCAAACAAATCCCCAGATGCAAGCTGCCTGACCCAGGTTTCATGGTTCACTAAGGATTAAGATTCTCTGAGCTCCTTCTGGGTGGCTCGAGGCTCTGACAGATATATTTTCACAGTTAGTTTCCTGACTGTGGTAGGTACCCCTTCACTCAGTGGCATGATGAAGTTTGACTCTGCCCAGGAGGAGTGAATTAAAAATGGTGGGCTATGAGTGTCACATATTGCAGAACTTAATTGCACGGGACTTTCTATGGGAGAAATATTCTTTCTTTGCCATGAGTCGTATTTAGGGGAGGGTTTCAAATGACAGAGATAAGACCATGACAAATCTATTTGACTTGAGGAGATTAGCCAAGAGTATGAACACGACTGAAAAAATTTGATTGAGTAAAGAAGTACCTAGTGACACTACTTCATAAATAAGACAACAAAACCAGGTTCACAGCGTGACAATAACCTCAGCAAACGAAGGGACATAATATTTGAATCGCTGCCTTAATACTTTGCTCAAACAGTATGAAGGCTGTATTGAAATGTTGACTGACCACAGAATGTGAGGTGGGTTGCTCACAATGAGAGTGAGGGAGACTGTTCCAGCTTCAGTCTGATTGGTGGAAGTTTGAGATGTTGGCATGACAGCAGCAATTTGTTGTTGAGGTTTTTCAAAGCCATGGTCAATAACGCTTAGAGAAAATGAACAGAAATGGACAATAGAGAAAGCATTGTGAGTAAATCCAAAAAAAAAAAAACATGGCTTTTTAAACAGAAAGATGTCTAGTAAATCTTATTCCAGATTCAGTTCCACCATATTCTGCCAGTGGGTGACACAGTCTCTATGTGGCTTCCATGGTTAGATTCAGTGCATCCTGGGCCGTGGGCAGTATTTTTTCACTTGCTCCTGGTGTAACAAAATACTACCAAAGATAGAGCTCACATCGTCTTCCTGAAGTTTTTGTTAAGGGCGCATGGTCTTCCTCCTTGTCACTCACAGCCTATTTTGTTTTCAACAAACGCAGAATCAGTGAATTATTCTCATAAATTGTCTTCACATGAATGCTAATTGACATGATGCATTATGGGCAACTTCAGATTCTAGTGTCCTATCACCACATTAATGTTTCTTCAGGGACCGTCTCATTATAGAGGAAAACATTCTCAAAGTGCAATCCTATTTCTTGTCCTGGCAGACCTGTCACATCTGATGTTAAGGGAAATGGTGGCAGAGAATGGTAGCTGAAAGGATTTCACCTGTGGAGTGTCAGGAAGGGTAATTCTTTTGAAAGGGATTATTTGACAACTATAGTCAGGCTCTTTGTTATTAGATTTTAATTGATATTTGTTACTAGAGAGGAAAGTTGAAAGCAGGATACAGGGCAAGCAATTAAATCTGTTTTATAAAGGCTAGTTAATGAGTTGTCAAGTTTGGTAAAGATTAGCCACCTGCCTCTGTGTTGCACCCTAAAGATAATGGAGGGCCAGCTACTGGGTTGGACAATGTTTGTTCACACGTCTGAAACATTAAGTCAAGCAAGTCCACGCTTTACACGTTAGTAGATGTATTTCAGATACAGGCCTGTGCAGTTTTCCCTCTGTGCTTCCCTTTCACCTCCAATCACTCCCTTCCCCCCTCTTTTTCCTCCCTCTTCTCCCTCCTTCCTTGCCTTCTGTCAAATATGCTGGGGTCTAGATGATCCCTAAAGCCACCTACATGTGGCGATCTGTTCGTATCGTACATGGCTACATGCAGAGTAGTAAAGTAGACATGAGCCAAGTTTATCTAAGACACAGAATCCCTAGAAATCACCACGTGGTCAGGGCTAAGTTAATGAACTAGCTTCTATATCAATGTCGTCCTTTGAGGAAAAAGAGAACTTCTGCATACATCTCAGTATTGCTTTCCTTGGTCGTCAGTGAAAGGTCACACACACACACACACACACACACACACACACACACACACACACACATTTTCCAGCAAAGGAGCTGGAAGAAAGAACGTGATCAATACATGTGGGATATTTCTATTAATGTTCTGATGCATAATCCAGTTTTTAGAAACGACAGCCATGAACTTCAACCACCAGAGGGCACTGTACAGCTAACAGCTGGGTTGATTTCTTTAAGCTGGCTGCTCAAATCTCCTGCTCAAAGCAATCACTAACTGCCTAGCCTTTTCAGCAACTGGTGTTTGGTCTCCACTTAAATTTATGTCAGTCTGAGTCACTGAGACCACTGAAACATCTTCATCGTAGCTCTTTCACTCTAGAGAAATCCTCAGGTAAGTATAATCCTAATCATTTAGGTCAGTGGTTCTCAACCTTCCTAATGCTGCAACTCTTTAATACAGTTCCTTCTGCTGTGGTGACCCCCAACTGTAAAATTATTTTCGTTGCTACTTCATAACTGTAATTTTGCTATTTTTATGAATTGTAATGTAAATATCTGATATGCAGGATATCTGATATGAGAGCCCCATGAGTCGCTCAATCCCCAAAGGTATTATGACCCAGAGTTTGAGAACCACCAATTTAGAGAGAACCCAAAAATTTGAGTATGGAGTACGGACAATTTACAAAGTCATTTTATATAAATAAAAGGAATTAAATAAACAAAAATGAAAATGCTAAGCCATGGGTAAATGTTGACAACTTTTACCATAAACAGTTATTTTAGAGATATTTGGAAAGTTTCTAAGTATTTAAGTATTTAAAAGAAAAAACCTAACATCTTGATTTAAAATAAACAAGATATATGAACAAATATTTCACAGGAAACACCTGCAAGTTAATGGTCCAAGTAAAAGAAATTCTATTAAAACTACACTAAGCCACTATTTCTTTTTCATGTTAGTATAGCATTCAAAAGTTTAAAGATGTAAAGATTATCAAGGGAATATGGGACCAGTATGTCCCACATTGTAGAATGGCATGAATCCAGTGGATGAGAAGTTGTTATAACTAATAATGTTACATATGTGTTTACATTTTGATATAGAATTTCTGCTATTCAGAGGGTACACCAAATATCCCTTTGCAAACCCACAGAGGACTCCATGTCCTAAGATATACATTACTCTCAGGGTCTCCAATTCGATTCCATTGGTCTGTATGTCGGTTTTTATGCCAGAACCAAGCTGTTTTTATTATTATAGCTCTATAGTAGAGCTTGAGGTCAGGGATGGTGATGCTTCCAGAGGTTGTTTTAGTATACAGGATTCTATTATCTATCCAGGGTCTTTTGTTTTTTCATATGAAGTTGAGTATTTTTTTTCCAAGTCTGTGAAGAATTGTGTTGGGATTTAATGGGGATTGCACTGAATCTGTAGATTGCTTTTGGTAAGATTGCCATTTTTACTATGTTAATCCTACCTATCCATGAGCATGGGAGATCTTTCCATTTTCTGATATCTTCTTCCATTTCTTTCTCTAGAGATTTAAAGTTCTTATCAAAAATGTCTTTCGCTTGTTTAGTTAGTGTTATCCCAAGGTGTTTTATATTATTTGTGGCTATTGTAAAGGGTGATGTTTCTCTGACTTCTTTCTCATCCCTTTTATCATTTGTGTATAGGAAGTCTACTGATTTTTTGAGGTAATCTTGTATCCTGCCACCTTACTGAAGGAGTTTATCAGCTCTAGGAGTTCCCTGGTATAATTTTTGGGGTCACTTATGTATACTATCATATCATCTGCAAATAGTGAAAGTTTGACTTCTTCCTTTCCAATTTGTATCCCTTTGATTTCTTTTTGTTGTCTTATTGCTCTAGCTAGAACTTCAAGTACTATAATGAACAAATATGGGGAGAGTGGACAGCCTTGTCTTGTTCCTGATTTAGTGGAATCACTTTGAGTTTCTCTCCATTTAATTTGAAGGTGGCTGTTGACTTGCTGTAAATTGCCTTTATTATGTTTAGGAATGTTCCTTGTATTCCTCATATCTCTAAGACCTTTATCATGAAGGGGTGTTGTATTTTGTCAAAGGCTTTTTCAGCATCTAATGAGATGATCATGTGTTTTTTTTCTTTCAGTTTGTTTATATGGTGTATTAATCCACGCACATATGAACACCTGATTTTTGACAAAGAAGCCAAAACTATACAATGGAAAAAAGAAAGTATCTTCAACAAATGGTGCTGGCATAACTGGATGTCAATATGTAAAAGATTACAAATAGATCCATATCTGTCACCATGCACAAAACTCAAGTCCAAGTGGATCAAATACCTCAACATAAATCCAGTTACAGTAAACTGAATAGAAGAGAAAGTAGGAAGTACTCTTGAATGCATTGGCACAGGAGACCACTTCCTAAATAAAACACCAACAGCACAGACACTGAGCACAACAATTAATAAATGGGACCTCTTGAAACTGAGAAGCTTTTGTAGAGCAAAAGACATGGTCAATAAGACAAAAAGACAGTCTACAGAATGGGAAAAGCCCTTCACTAACCCCACATCTGACAGAGGACTGATCTCCAAAGTATTAAAAGAACTCAAGAAACTAGACATCAAAATACTGTACAATCCAATTAAAAAATGTGCTAAAGAGCTAAATAGAGAATTCTCCAAAGAAGAATATCAAATAGCTGAAAGACATTTAAAGAAATGCTCAACATCCTTAATCACCAGAGAAATGCAAATCAAAATAACTCTGAGATACCACCTTACACCTGTCGGAATGGCTATGATCAAAAACACTAATGACAGTCTATGTTGGAGAGGATATGGAGTAAAGGGAACACTCCCCCACTGTTGGTGGAAATGCAAACTTGTGCAGCCACTGTGGAAATCACTATGGAGGTTTCTCAGAAAATTGGGAATCGATCTACCTCAAGACCCCGCCATACCACTCGGGTATATACCCAAGGAATGCTCAATCATACCACAAAGATACATGATCAACTATGTTCATAGCAGCACTATTTGTCATAGCCAGAACTTGGAAACAACCTAGATGCCCGTCAACTGAAGAATAGATTAAGAAAATGTGGTACATCTACACAATGGAGTACTACTCAGCAGAGAAAAACAGTGACAGCATGAAATTTGCAGGCAAATGGATGGAACTAGAAAATAATCATCCTGAGTGGAGTAACCCAAACCCAGAAGGCCAAACATGGTATGTACTCACTCATAAGTGGATACTAGATATAAAGCAAAGAACATTCAGACTGCAACCCACAGAACCAGGGAGGATATATAGCAGGGGGGACCCTAGGATGACTATGGCTTATAATAAGTTTTGGTTTTACCCAATTACTGGGCAAGCCTCAATGAAACATTTCACTATTAGGATAAGAATGTATATTGTGTCAAGCTGATAATAAAAAAATAAATTAATTAAAAAAAGATATACATTACTGCAATGTGTACCAAATAATGCCACACATTCAACTCTACATCAGTAACAGTCATGGGTTGAATAAAATATATTATAGTTAACACACATGCTATTATATCACACAGCTATATGAAGAAGTAAGCCATACATATTTATTATCTTTTCATTATCCTCTTAAGAAAATTATACTATTAAGGAAAAACAAGAGGTATAAAAGGGTATTTTATTGAGGAAAGTATACTATTGAGAGCATGTTTTAATGAGGAAAGTATATTATTGAGGAAATAAGAATAGATGTATTTATATATGATACATATAGGCACATCTTAATTTCAAAAAGTACCCATAGGATAAAGCAGGGAAGAGAGGAGAGGACCAGGAAGGACAAGCAGAACTCTCAGAATTAAGTTCATTTGTATCTTTGACTATTAAACCATCTAAATATTTTGCTGGATAAATTAACAAAATTTCAATCAAAACAGACAGGGGATGTAGTTTAGTGGTAGAGAAATTGTCTAGCGTGTGTAAAGCCCTGGCATCAACTCTCAGCACTGAAGAAAGTAAAAGATGAAGAAAAGAAAAAAAATGAAGAAACAAATGAAGGAAGGAATACAAGAGGAATCCTTTAGCAGTGGAAAGAAAAATGCACATACATCATACCAAATTGACCACACAATCAAATAAAAGTAATTATTAGTATTCTCAGTATACATTGCTTTTATGCCATTTTGACTGAAAGACAGAGAAATTATTGAGCTTCCTCGATGGAAGGAGCATGCTCAGAAGCAGGGTGAACCTTGTCATTAATGAAATACATAGGCAAAAACGTGCTGCATTTTATTGAATGTTAATAGCAATGTAAGAGAGTTATAACCTTTATACCCTACAAGCCTATGTACTGACACATGAAAGGATGCCCTGGCCACTCACTGGCCACAGTGAAACTATATTCAAACACATTCTTCCACAGGAGGCTGATGGAATTCAATTTGAGCCCCAGCTATAAAGCCCTTTTTTGAATTGTTCTGGCATATCAGCCTCATAACATGATTCTTTCTAAGCAGATTCCTGTGATGACTTATTAAAAAAAAAACTAAGGTAGTGCATACTTGGACATATGCCTATTTGAAATTTTATGTTTGAAGCTATCCTTCCTCAATTTAGTCATAATATCTGTTGACCAATCATCTAATATTTTTCCTTTCTTCTTTAATAGAATTAAGAAAAGCAAAACTGTGGTGGACTATTTTTTTTTTTTTTTTTTACAAAAGGCATATGAAATGCCTTCAAAGTACTCAAGTTAAAAGTCTGAGTAATTTTGGCAAAGAATGAACACTCACACTACTGTGTATTAGAAAACACTGACTTTGAATTATACTGTTGTATAATCTTGAAAACTTCACCTGGATAAACTCTTGTTGTGCACTAACTTTCTACTAAGGTCCATTCATGGCACTAGAGATTACTTGAAGAGTATAAGGTTCCTGACCACATCCAGCTTATTTCAAATAAAGAGACAGAAACTAAGCGTCCACGACTATGTCAACATTATTAAGGCACTATTTCCCAAATTAAAATAATGAGGAAGGGCACCAATTAGATTGAACTTGGAAGAGACCTGGCCTAGTGATGCAGCACTCTTGTAATTCTAGCTTCCACGGAGAGGGAAACAGGAGAATTGCAAGGCCTTCCTTGACAATAGAAAAAGTTCAATTTCCAAGGGGAGACCTTGCCTTGGAGGAGGTGGGAGTTGGGGATAGATTGGGGGAGAGGGCTGCGGGGTGGGAGGAGGGAGGATGGGGGAATCCCTGGCTGATATGTAAAATTAAATTAATTATGCAATAAAATATTTATAATGAAAAAAAGAAAAAGTGAAAAAAAAGGAAAAAGAAAAAGTTCAAAGGCAGACTGAAAACTTCATGAGATCCTAACTCAAAATCAAAAGTAAAAATGAGGGCTGATGATATAACTCGGTGCTAGAGTACTTTAGTGATTGTGTACCATGGAGTGAGGGAAAAAGGGAGGGAGGGAGGGAGGGAGAGAGAGAGAGGGAGAGAGGAAGGGGGGAATGGGGAGTGGCCATTTCCAAAAAATCAACTGTGTTGCAATTAGAGATACTTCTGGATGGATTTCTGTGACGACAAGCAGCCATCACCAGTCTTAGAGGAAGAAGGGTTCCTGGAATCCTTCCAGTCACGACTGCAGGAGAAATCCCCAGCAAATCCAGGAAACAGCAAGTGACACTGGGGATTTCCTTACTTCTTTGATGCTAATCACATATGTGAGCAGATCCGGAACTTAGGGCCCAGGTTTACGCACTTTCAAAATTAGGAAATGTTTTGGTTGTTATTTCCTAGTAGTTCACACTTATTTTCTTTTCTTGAAGCTTGACATACTTTCTCCATTTTCAGGCCCCAGTATGCTTGTTGGCTGGTGATCACAGTACCAAAATCTTAAAAAAAAAAAAAAAAAAAAAGAAAGAAAGAAAGAAAGAATAGAAAATGCAGGAAGTAGTTATCTTGTCTCCAAATTACAAGGACTTCTCTATTTTTTTAATGGAGAAAAGAGTGTAGGCCTGGGTCTAAAAGAGATACCAAAGCAAAACCTTGGAAATCATAAAACTGGCATAAAATGCCTTTTTCCCCCCTGATATAAATGTCTAGAATGTATGAAAAACCTTCCCTGTAGATCTATTTCATGCTCATGTCATACAATCACTTACAAAATATTAAGATCTTGCTCAGCTAACCCTTTCCGTGAAGACAATGACATCACCAACATACGGGGCATAACCCAAGGTGTATCAGAAAAGGTACCTTATGTGGACCCAACACAACCAAGAAGAGTTTGAAAGTCTATCAATGGCTTTATTTCTCTATACAACACACACACACACACACACACACACACACACACACACACACACACACCACATACACTCACAGTTTTTAACAAAAGACAGGTTTCCAAATACACTTGTGTTATAGTCCCAGGCCTGTCTCTGACTCCAGGCCTAGGCCTACAATAATAAATTATTGATTATATATAGCTCTGGCTTTATATCCTCCCTTTTGTACCTCTGTTCTCTGTATCTTACCTCAGCTATGCCTGCTGATATGCCCTTTAGATATTGATTTTAACCTTAAAAGAAAGAAATTTGTTGAGCATTTCCCACCTTAATAAATTAACCAGCCATCTATATAACAAGATAGACTAAGATTGGAGCCACACAGAACATCATTTGGAAACTGTTCTATTTGAAAGCCACCCATTCTTTGGACTGCCATGATTTTCTCTTTTTCTGGTTCATATCTCTTGTTTTTATTTAGATATATGTCAAGGAAGTCTTCATTGCCGCTGTCATTTTTTTT
>CABHPQ010152742.1:0-25902 GCA_902168405.1 Peromyscus aztecus
CAGTGTTTGAGCTGCTGTGTTTCCACTCCAGACTCATCCTGACTGCAATGACCAAGGAGTTCTTATAGGAGTTGACCAAAGCAGACTAACTTAGCACAAATGTTGGGGAAACAGAAGTAGAGACAGGAAAATGGCTTTGAGGCCACCTGGAGCTAGAACAGAGGAGTCGGGGAGTCTGGGCGTCTCTTACTCAACTGTTTATGCCAACTCCTTGTTTCTTTGGCAGTCCTCTGTTCCTGTTTTCTCATTGGAGCACACCACACTGATGGGGCAGCATTTGCTTCTTTGCCCCAGGTTAGCCAAATGTTCAGACTCAGCCTTCCTGCCTGTCTCTCCTATCCTTGTCTTTAGATGCCTGTACTTAGAAAATGAAGTGCACTCCTGAATATTGCTAATACCCTTGGAGGCTGACACCTGGATTTCTGTAAAGTGCCCTGGAATGGTATTGCAGGGTGGAAGTGAGTCTTGAGGAAGAGGCTCTTACCTCCTGTTTTCATTCATCTTCAAGAGTCAGGAGGGAGAAATGATAGTTCTCTCCTTGTTGTGGTCACAGGAAGAGGTGGCAGGGCACTAATGAACCATCCCTGGGAAGTGTGGTAAGCTAGCTCCACAGCCAGGAAAGGCAGAAGCCTTAATTTGCATATGGCCCACATTCTCTTGGTAGAGGTTGTGGGTTTGCTGAGTTAGAATCTAAAGCAGCAGATGTAGGTGCTTATATATATATTTGTGTAGTTTGGGTTTTGGACAAAAAAAAAATAAAGGCAAGTGAAGAAATAGGGAAAGAAAATGATGGTGACACCTGCTGTGTCTGTACTCATGTCCAGACTCATTATTTAGAAACCATAATCACCCAATAAACAACATGTAATCAGGTAAAGGATGCGAATGTGAATGATGCTATGATGGAAGTGCAGATAAAATCACTATGCTTTTAGACATCCAATAGAGTAAATACATTACTTATTGGATAAATTAAAGACACTGACAATACTGAGTACTGATCAGCACACGAGGTCGTCATTTATGGCTGCTTAAAGAGTAAAATGGCAGAACTACTTTAGAAAACACTGCAGATGATTTTTGTAAAGTTAAAATTAGATGTTCTACTTGACACAGAAAATCCACTTCTAAGTATTTACTAAAACACAGTTGGAAGCATATATCCATAAAAACTTGTGTATGGACATTTATAGCAGCTTTGTTTATCTTAGCCTTCAATTGGAAGCAATCCAAATTTTCCCAAAGTGGTGAATGAACATACAAATTTCAATATATTCATGTGAGTGAATACTATTTAGCAATGACAAGGGACAGATACACACAGGAAAGAATTTCAGCACGAACAAACCTCAAACTTTATGCTGAGAGAAAGGAACTTCATATTAAAGTAGCTAACGTATTTTATAATTTTAAAAATAGGAAAAACCAGTCTAGTCATTCAGTAGTTGCTTAGGACTGAAATGTAGGGTGTGGTTTAGCAACTCCGTCTCCCATAAAAACCTTCCACTTTGGAGAGAAGCTCCTCAAGTCACAAGATGTTCTAGGGGAAGATGAAACACTCCATCCTGCAAGGAAAGCTCTTTAAGTTCAGGAAGTTAAAAACTCAGCTGCTTCAGTAAGTTCCTGAAATTGACCTAATTTTCTAGACCTCTCTCTCCTCACGTGTTTATAAGCAGTGAGCATCCTGGAGAGACATTCTCAGACAAGCTGAGCTGCCTAGAATAGGCCCAACACAGATGAGCTGCCTGGAAGAGACAGAGTGAGATGAGGAGACCAGGAAGAAGCAGTGAGCAGCTGAGCTGCTTGGAAGAGGCTCACACCAAATGTGCTGCCCGGAAGAGACACTCTCCAGTCTGTCAAGATACCTGAGAACTGTGCAGTGAGCCCCAGGTTCCCAGCTTTCATGAGGTACCACCCATGCTGGGGTTGGGTTTTGGTGATGGAGCTGTATGTGAGCCATTCGTGCTCCTGTAATTCCTCACCCATACTCCTGTAAGTGATCCCAATAAAATCATTGATTTGCTAGTATTCACTTTCGTACTGCCATTGGTTCCCTAATCTGGAATGAGTAGACATTTGCTCATGTCTCCTCTGAAATAGTGCCATATGGCAGGACAAAGGGTAACTCATTATAGTACAGAACATTTAAAAATATTTTTTATGATTTCTTTGTATTTTTTATATGCATTGGTGTTTGCTTGCATGCATGCCTGTGTGAAGGTGTCAGGTCCCCTGGTAATGGAGGTACAGACAGCTGTGGGCTGCTATGTAGGTGCTGGGAATTGAGCCCAGGTCCTCCAGAAGAGCAGCCAGTGCTTGGACTCCCTTCCCCCACCATGATGGGCTAGCCCTCTAAATGTGAACTAAAATCAAACCTTCCTTCTTTACAATTTTTTTTTCAGAAGAATTTATCACAGGAACAGGAAAGAAATGAAGACAGGAGCCAGAATAGAATCCCCCAAGGTTGCAAAATATTGGAGCTCAACAGAGTGTGTGAGTCTTTTTTCCAGTTGACAGTCTCATGAGACCCATAGACAGGATTACACAGGAGTGTGTACCCAATCAGAGAGTTTTGCTCCATTGCTTCCTTTAAATTGTGTAGTTTCTTTGTACATATAAAATGGTTAGTTTAATTTATTAATCAATTAAATATCTTTGTTATGCCTAGAATAATTTCCCTGCTTCTACTCATCAAACTATATATTGTCCTTTCAGGAAATTACATTTGTGGTTTTGGGATTGTCCTGAGCAAACCTATCCATATGACATTTTGTAGCTTGGTGATAATGCCTTTTGTGTCTTTTACACTTCTTAATAAAAATAGATTTTACAGTATTTTTGTGTTAATTAGTACAACTCTGTTTTACTAACTAACAGTCTTCTCAAATCCACATCCTTTAAAAAACAACTCAGCTTTGAAAGTTTTGTGCTTGGCAGCTTTCTATCTCCTTTGCAGCAATTCCTGCCTCTTAGTTGACTGAACATTGATGAGAAAGGGAAAGGTTTCTTTCACAAACACCTTGACTTTGACAGGCAGAAACTTTCTGGATTTTAGGATGTCAAGGCTTCTTAACTCAATTTCAGTCAATCTAGCTCTGTGTAGCCCATATTGCTTTTTATTTTTATTTTTTTTTAATTAAAGGGAGAATAAGAGGGTTGCTTGTAAAAACTCCGATGAATTATTTCACACAGTAAAAAGGGATCCCAAGACTTACAGGTTTGTGATATAGATATTTATTGCATAATGTTTATGTGTAATTCCATTACATGTAGTGAGTTTTTGAGGTGTAGAATGTGCTCATGATTATCGATGGAAGTGTTAATGCACAACAAAGCCACAGGACTTAGTGAGTAGAACTCACTGTGAAGGAAGTTTTGATCTAATTGGGACTTAAGAAATAAAATCATGACATATTCAGCATAAAACTGAATTAAACTGAGTGAAGTGAAAACTGTACGGGAAGATAAGCGCAAGAGAATGACTTAGCTCAAGGTTATTTTCAGTTTGCCACTTTTGTTAGTAACAGAGTTTACCCCTCGCTCTTGAAATTCTCACCACCTTGTCCCTAACATTTTATCAATACAGCTAATAACTGCTAAGTGAATGTTCACTGGGGGATAATTTAATGTATACAAACAGCTGCCAGTTATGATCCCTTTTAAATGAGAGGGCCATGTCTTGATTTGGTGAACTGACAGGTTCATTCACTTAAATGTGGAATATAGTTTGGGTTTAATTTCAGATTTATTTGCTTCAAGTTTTTGCTGTCAGTTGCTGGACTTGCTTTAAAATGTTTTTTCTGGTTGATTTCTTTATTTGCTATATATTTGCTGACAGCTTTGAAAGATGCGGCCCTCGGCTGTTGATTACTCTGGGCACTCTTCGAATGCTCTTCCTTGAAGTTGTTTGTCACTTGGATTCCTCTATTCAGATGTAACTATGTGATCCTCTTTACTTAGCCCTCACATATGCAGGCCAGAGGCTGATGCCCATGTCTTCCTCTATCGCTCTCTACCTTAGTTTTTTGAGACTGGGTTTTCACTGAATCTGGAGCTCACACTTTGGCTAGACTGGCTGGCCAGCAAGCTGTGGGGATCCGCTTGTTTCTGTCCCCACAGCACTGGAGTTGGGGACATTCTCCACCATGCCATTTTATCTGCATGCTAAGGACCTCAGGTCCTTGCTCTGGTTTCATTTCTGTAACAGTGATAAATTACCCTGACAAAAAGCAACAACAACTATGAAAAAGGAGCATGCATTTAAAATGAATTTGAAAAAGAGCAAGTAGGTGTATATGGGGCGGCCTGTAGGGAGGAAAGGGAAGGGAGAAATGATATAATTATAATTCCAAAAAGTAAAAGAAAAATAATAAAAAGGAAATGTCACAATTATACCTAATACTGTGCATATTAACATAAATTTTAAAAATAAAATAGAAAGCATAATTACCACAAAAGGAAAAAAAGCAACTTAGGGGAGAAAGGGTTTGTTTTAACTTATAATTCGAGGTTATAGTTCTTTATTGTGTGGAATCAAGAGCAGAGAGAATTGAATGCTCGCTTGCTTGCTTGCAGGAGTTCAGTTTCATTTCTCCACTCTTAACAGGACTCCTTGCTCAGGGAATGGTGGCACCCACAGTGGTCTGGGTCTTCCCCACATCATTTGACTTAGTTAAGACACTATCCCACACACATGCCCACAGGACAACCCAAGGTAGACAGTCCTTCATAGTACACTCTTTTCTCAGGTTGTGGCAAGCTGACAATTAAAGGTAACCATGCGGTCCTCATGTTGGCATAGCAACCCTTGATCCACTGAGGCATCTCCCCAGCCCTTTTATTCCAATGACAAATTTCAATGACAAATATTAACTCTCAGATCACATCATATACTTGACACAATAAATTCATCACACATATATACATATACATGTATAAACACAAATACACACATACATATATATATATGCATACATGTGTATATATGTAAGTTATAAGATAGCCATGAAAGGTTAAAAATGCCACAGCAGAGTTCAAGAGGTGTCAAAGAGGCCTGGGAGGCAGAAAGGGGGAGATGATAGAGATGCAAGACAACTGACCCTGCTTGGAGGTACTGCTGCTTCTGTGACAGAGTCAAGTCGCCGTGTCAGAGCTGAGCTACGGGAACGAGGTGCCGTAAACAGTGTAGAGCTGAAGGGGCATATTTCCTTCACCCACGCCACCACACGGCACGTGAGGGAGGAGAAAGGGCGGCTCTCCTCTCATGTTCACAGGACTGGCTCACCTGCCCGGCTGCCAGCAGGGTCAGCTCAACACAGACTCCCACTACTGCGTCAGGGCCATGGACCAAGACAGGGTCCTTGGCAGCAGCCTAGGCCTGGGAATGGTCCCAGGGGTCACGGAGGTCATCCATGTCAGCCCATTCCTCACTACCCTCACCTCTTCAGATCTGCTTCTCTCCCAGCACATGGAACAATTCTCTCTGCCCTACCTGAGGTGGGAGCTGCTGTGGTTGTCCTCCACTGAGCTCACGCCTGGAAGCACGGAGCAGCTCATGGTTGATTCTGCCTCATTTATTTATTAAAGTGTCCTTTGCTTTTTGGTTATTTTCCCCCCCATTTTAACATTAAAAATTGGGAACTGATAGAAGGTAAAACATATTTCCCAAGTTCACACAGTTGGTGAGTAGGAAAGCCAGATTTGTGTTGAGTAATAAGATTTCAAAGTTCATATTCTGCATACTTAATTAGAATTCAGAAGGAGCTAATAACAATTTTCCTGGGATGATAAATATGATAACTCACATTGGTTATAGCCCAATAATAAAGGGAATGGCCATTGAGAACTCTGATTTAAGAGGGAAAGTTGTGTTCATCTTTGTACCCAGGTTCTGGGATGACTATAAGATGGATTATTTAGAAATTTTCAGAAAAAATTTGACTACTTATGGAAGAGTGTAAGTGAAAGTCCTTGAACTAAATCCACAAATGTGAGAGTCTTCCATATGGAGGTATTATTGAAATCATGAAACAAATTGTTAGATCCTTCATCAGGCTTTTGCAGGTTTGGGGGTTATTGGGGATGGACTCTCCCCCTCAAATTAACTTTTGATTCTATCTCTTGTTTCCCTGGTAACTCGCTGCTTTTAAGGATGGGAAAATACCACAGTTTCACTCCTTAGAATCTGAGATATCTTGTGAGGGAGGGAGGAAGCATCAACCACTTCCTCCCCCACTTAGATCTAAAACACTACATGAGAATGGGGAAGTGGAGGCAGCAGGGTTGTTGAAGCCCATTATGGAAAGGCTATCTTCTCCTGATAAAGCATGGACATTTTAAAGACTCATTATTATTTAAACATTTTTCTTTAATTCTTTTCTATATACTGTTATGTGATATTTGGTCCCAAGAATGGGGTTTGAAGTCTACCTCAGTCCCTTGGTGGAGTCATGCCGTTCTAAATACCCCAAAGGTTACATGACTTCAAAGACATGCTTTTGTCTCCTCCAGAAGTTAATCTAAATGGACCTGTCAATCACGTACACAAGAAAACACCCCTTAGAAATCTGCAACTTCAAGAAATACAGTATATATGTGAAAACGTGATGAAGAGCTAGAAGGATTAATACCCTGTTAATGATGTAAGAGTATACAAATCTATCTCCCAAGGCCTCCCACTCACTGAAGCTGCTTCTGTCTTCTCTGCTTATTTTATGGAGGTCTAACTCTGAACGTATACTTTACTTTTATTTTCCCTCTTTGTATCTTTTTGAAAAAAAAGTCTGCCAACTTTTTATAGAATTAACACTTTGCCCTATGACCCAGAAATTCCACATCTGGGTAGTTACCCTAGAGAAAACATATATTCACACAACATCTTGCTTATTCTTTTACTATTTTTATTTTCTGAGATAGGGCTTCACTCTGTAGCCAAAAATCTAATTTTGCTTCCTCTATGGGGTGGTTAGTACTGTATATGTGGAAGAATCTAGAATTACCTGGGATGCAGGCCTCTAGCATGTCTATGAGGGAATGTCCAGATTAGAGTACTTGAGTAGGAAGTCTCACTTGAAGTGTGAACAGATTAATTCTACTTATTTTCTCAGAAGCTATCTGAGGTATGGGTATGACAGTGAAGCCCCATTTGATGCTATCTCTTCTCTCTGGCCAGCCTTGTGTTGTTTCTTCTTTTTATGAAAATAGATTTTTCCCCCTCACATAATATATCCTGATTATATTTTTCCCTCCCCCTGCTCCCAGTTCCTCTTCCCCTTCCCTCCCATCAGGACCTACCACCTTTTCTTCTCTCATTAGAAAATAGGCTTCTATGGGATAATAATATAATATGACATAATGTAATCTAAACAAAAACTAACATATTGGAATACGACAAAACAAACCAACAAGGAAAAGAGCCCAAGAGAAGGCACTAGAAACAGATATAGATGCAGAGACCCACTCATTTGCACACTCAGGAATCCCATAAAAACACTCTAAACTGTAAGCCATAATATATATGTAAAGGACCTGTAGGGTAAAAAGAGATAAAATGTATACATAAATGAAAATAAAAAATGAAAAAATAATATAGATTAAGAAAAGGAAAAGTCCTGAGATGACATTATAAGACAAAGCACCTCCAAAGATACTGTTGAGTTCATTTTCTGTTGGTCCTCTTCTGCTGGACATGCAGCCCACCCTTAGAGTGGTTTGTTTCTCTTGTGAGATTCCCTTGGAGGAGACTAAATTTTCATTTGCAAGTGGTTATCAATTGGAGACAGCTTCTAGATTGGGGATGGGTGTGTGTCCATTCCTCCTTTCAGATCTAGGACCCCATCTGGTGAAGAGCTGTGCAGGTCCAAAGAATGCTGCTTCAGTCTCCGTGAGTTCATGTGTGCACCCATCCTGTTGACTTAGAGGTGTTTTCTTGGTGTTCTCTGTTCCCTCTGGTTCTTACACTCTTTCTGCTTTCTCTTCAACAGGGTTTCCTGAGCTCTGAGTGGAGGGATTTTATGGAAACATCCCACTTAGGGTTGAGTGTTCCAAGGTCTCTCACTCTCTACAAAATGTCTAGCTGTGGGTCTCTGTGTTTGTTCCCATCTGCTGTAGGATGAAGTTTCTTTGATGATGGCTGATCAAGGTATTGATCTATGAGTACAGCAGAATGCTATTGGAAGTCATTTTATTGCTACCTTTTTTTCATTTTTGAACAGTAACATTTGTTTTCCCCCTAGGTCCCTGGGCTATGTAATCTCAGGTTCTTGATTACCCAAGCAGTGTTGGGTATGGGTTTCATCTCGTGGAGTGGACCTTAAGTCAAGTCAGATATTGGTTGGTTACACCCATAAGCTTTGCGCCACCATTGCCCTAGCATACCTTGTAGGCAGAACATCATTGTAGCGCAAAGGGTTGTGGCTGGGTTGGTGTTTATATTTCTTCTTTGGTAGGGTGCAGAGTAACTTCCTGTTCTAAAGACGCTAGAATGTAGGGGTGAAGGCTGTATGTAGCTCATGCTTCTTCTTATGCAAAGTGGAACCTCATACTGTTTGGTGATTGACTCTGGACTGTACTTGAAATCCATAGTCCCCCAGAAGCCTAAGACCTGATATACATGAGCATATATGCAAAAAACTATTGTAGGCAAAACATCTTATATTCTACAATGTTGAAATAATATGCAGTTTAAACTAGAAATAAATAAAAGAAGAAAGTCAGTTTTTTGACCCTCAAGCTTTGGAAGTTGGAGATATTGAAAGAGGGAGAAAATATCAACACAGTTGTTTTTTGCTTGCTGCTTGCACTGGAGCAAGTCATTAGGTAACATGGTTTTAGAAAAGCCTGTCTAAGATTCATTTGGAAATGAAGTTGTCATGGCAACTGTCTCTGAAGCAACAGACAAAATCCCCTCAGAGCTTCCAGAGAACCTCCAACGTCTTCTTTCCACTTGGATCTGAGAAGCCTGCCTTATGGGCTTATTTTAATTTTGTTTTAATGAATTGCCTTTCCCTTTCTTTTTTGGAATGGGATTGGAATCCTTCAGACTCACTCTGGGATGTGGGCAATTCTGTGTGTGATTGATGAAACCTTGTCATTGTCACTGTTGAGCCGAGGGTGAGCAGGGTCTCATTGATGTATACATATGACCTCAAAGTCTGCCCAGGCCCATGTGTGGTGACTTTAGGTGTGCTTATCTAGAAGAAGATGGACTTCTGCTCTTATAAAGGTTTTCCAACTTCCCCAAGACCATTTTTTTTGTCATTATTTTGGAGCAAAACCATCTTTAACGTGGTAGCTCAAATTTCCCTAAATTCAGAGATTTGTTTCATGGCTGTGTAATCAGCCATCCTTAAATATATATACACCCTAAACAGCAGGAACAAGGCCAAGTTTCCACAGAAAACTTCACTAGGCCCTATATTTATATTTATAAAATCACTTCTTTAAAATGCTTTTGACACTGTATGTGACTCATGAAGACAACCTGCTGGTGGGAGACAGAGTTGAGTGCTGTTCGTAATGTACTTCGAGTTTAAGGAGCTCAGTGGGCTTGGCTCAAGATCCTGTAATGTATTAGCTGGGTGCTCTATTCTTTTAAAGTGGGGAATGACAGATCTTCCTTATGAAGTTGTGAACAGTAAGTAGGGCAGAATTATTTGTACATTGCCGTTGGATCCTTTGTCTCTACATGATGTTCCTGGGCCAGATGTGGTGTTTTGTATGTAGTAAGGGCGTCAGTACAGAATGGCAAACATGTGTTTTCCTATAGTACTTTGTTTTTAATTGTGCATATAAAGATGCAACTTCAGTGAGCAAACAGATTATTAAAAAGCCGCATGATGCATTATTAAAGGCGTGTTTGCATGTGTGTATGTGTGGTAGAGGGCAGACTGCTGACAATGGATATGTAAGTCCTCTGTAACGAACTCACTGAGATCTCTAATCCAGAATCGAAGTCTTTAGACCCCTGTGACTCACAGTGCCAGGACATTATGCTGTCCTTCTGTGCAGAGATTGTACAGGAGCCCCAGGGCAAAGGCAGAATCAGAGGACATGTTCTGCAGTTTAGCTAGGGAACCAAGAAACACTAGAGGTTTTTTTATCCTAAAAGCAAGAAAGCAGAAGCAGATGGGTAAGAGCTCTACCTTCTTTTTCTCCCAGAGCTATTTGTGGCCAGAAGCTGTAGAGAGAAGCCATGTGGCTACAAATGGAAAGGGGTAAGTGCCTGCCTGACCCACAGTGTCTTGTGGAGACTAGTTAGAGTTTGGAAAAAAGGAGCCCGAAGATCAGAGTTCACTGCTGCTCCAACTCACTAGCATGGAGACTTGGTACAAGTTGCTTAGACTCAGGGTCCTCATCTGTAAAATGGGCAGAGTTGTAATGCCACACAGCATTGGACATATTCTGTAAACATTTCCTTTCTTTTATCTTAGCTTTCAATGAGTGGCTTCACACATTTACACAATTACTGTTATCATCTAATAATGATGATATAGGACAAGACTTTGGGCTATACAACTTCATCTTCTTGCTATGCTTACTACAGTCCCCAGTATGGATGGAAGGTCTGGACAGTGTCAAATGGCTTCCATCTTTGCAGAATCACTCAAGAGAAGGGCCTCAAGTTTTAACCAGTTTCATCTTGGCTGCAGAGGGAGGGGAGTACATAAGAGAGGGCCACAATAGAAGTTGGTGTGCCTAAATTGTCTGTCCTGTCTCAAGTGCTACTCTGTCTAGATCATTCGGACCCTCTGAGTTGTATCAGCATTCACTCTTCAAGATGAATTTCACTGAGCCAGTTCCCAGAATAAAAGCACCATGGGAACCATGGAAACAGAAGGACAAGGATAGGGAAAGGCCATGTTGTTGAAACTCTAAAATCTCTGCTTGGATGCTGTTTTCAAGAATGAGGGAATGAGAATCTTTCTCCCTATGACTCCTCATTTCTCTCACTGAACCTTCTGGGCGAGGCTTGCTGAGAACTCCTCCTCCACGAAAGGCCCCTCCTCTGGCCTTCACTGACCAGCTGGGACTCCGGATCCCACTCTTACTGTTTTGAGATTTCCCCATCACCATGGTGGGGAATTGACCTGACCACCGTGAGAGGACTGAACTCTCACCCACAGACTCCCATGTATTTATTTCCTTTTAACATTGCCCTTTGGAACGATTTAGGTTTTACTATTATCCCCTCCAAGCTAATGACTTAACTTAAGATGATTTCCTTTGTAGGGGATAGGGCATATGACTAAGCTTTCCTCTTATCACCTGAGTCCTTCACACTGGGATGGTAGTATATGACAAGTGAGCAGCTGTCTGTAACCTGTGGTGTATGTCCATGGGTGTCATGCCTTCTCAGATCTACTTACTTCACTAGCTGCTTGGATGTATTGGCGATGAGGAGTTTTGGAACTATGGCGTGGATGGGAAATTGTGTTTTCTGACCTTTTCTAGACAGTCTCATCAATCACTATACATGGCATTATTTTCCTCCTTGAGTTGCCCTGTAATCATTCTTTTTTTTTTCCAGGTTACTTTACACTGTTTTATCAATGGGGTGTGTGTGTGTTAGGTCCTCAATCATGAACTTCACTATTTTTCATGTGCTTCTTCACTCACTAATATATCCAGCACTGAAGGGTCACTAAGTGGCATTTCATCAGCCAACTGTTTTCATAAGAGGATTTACTGATGAGTCCAAGGTTTTCGGGGCTCCCACCCTGAGGCATGTAACACTCCTGGAAGTATTGCTATTTCAGGTCAATTTGTGGACTGGACAGAGCAAGCCCCTCATTCCAACTCCCAGCTCCAGAAATCTATTTAATACACTGTCCTTGAAGAGATGAGATATCAGACATTAAGCTGATGAGAGCAGATACTACACTTGGTTTTAGCCAAAAGGCTGAGCAGCGACACCAAGAAAAGATTTTTCTTTAATTGCTGCAGCCACTGGCATCAAGGTTTTCATTGCTGCCTGCTTGATTTCTTCTCCTGTCCTGTCCTGTCCTCTCTTCCCCTCCCCCATCCCTTCTCCTTGTTCTTTTTCTTTTCTTCCTTCTCTCATTCTGCCTCCCCCACTTCACTCTCTTTAAAGACTGTCTATGTAGCTTCAGGTAGCCTGGAACTTGTGATGTAGAACAGGCTGACTGCAAACTTGTGGTGAGCCTTCTGCCTCTGCCTCCCAAGTTTTGGGACTGCCACACAAATAACTTTCAATTTTTATTACTTACAATCTCTGCTCTTCTTCTTTTCCATATTTGCTCCAAAAGTAGCAGTTTAAAAATATTTGGTACTAGTCAGTCCCACGTAATTGCAGTTTTTCTCTTCTTCGAATGAGGAAGTTTTATGTACCTCAAACTGCATTTAACACCTGGACTCGAGGGAAATTATTTTCCCTATTCTCCACCACTGTTATATCCATGCTTAACCCATTCATCCGAGGAATAAAAGTGTCAAACTCCCACAGAAAACATTTAATAGAATATCTACTCTTAAAAAAAGTTTATTTTGTTTTATTTTATTTTAGTGTGTGTGTGTGTGTGTGTGTGTGTGTGTGTGTGTGTGTCCTCTGCTGAGGCCAGAAAACAGCATCACACCCCTGCAGCTGGTATTACAGGTGGCTGTGAACCACCTGATGTGGATGCTGGGAACTGAACTTGAATCTTCTGAAAGAGCTGCAGATGCTCCTAACAGCTGAACCGTCTTTCTAGTCCAGAATAAATACTCTTAAATCTGTTTGTTTCTGAAATCAAGTAGAGGATCCAAAGACTTTTTATTAGTGTGGCTTTTTCGTGTTACAATTATTTTTCCAACAAGTAATACAATTTCCATTGCCTTCTATCCTATATAGAGGGGATTTTAACTTTTTCTCTTAATGAGTTTATTTACCTTTATCTTTATCCATAGTTCTTCCTCATTTTAAGACATAGTTTTTGTAATGACAGAATATTTGATATTAAATTTGTTTGGAAAATTTTAGTTCACCTATGTATATCCTATAGGTACACTTTGGAGATTAAAAATTTGCCTCTTATTGAGGAACAAAAACACCTGGTACTGGCATTGGGATCCTGGCTTAAATCCCAATCTGTTATAGTTTTTATTATGAAATATTTTCTTGCCTTCCATTTTTCTTGGAAGATTTAATTTCACATGCTAGTTGACCTAACACATTTCAGTAATTTCATACTTTTTTTATTTTTTCACAGGGTAATTTTAATATACCATATTTTGCAAGAGTGTAGGAGGTAAAATATTTTGTTGAGTTGGCCTTGGCAAAATGACAAGATTGGTATTGGATGAATTTGTAGTATGTGTGAAGGAGGCATATTTGGTTTCATATAGGAATAAACATGGTGTCCTCAGACTTGGTGGGTGGAGCCCTAGGCAGATAGTTTAGTAGAATACAATATCTAAAAGAGACATACATGGTAAAGAACTCGTATTTAAAATATATGAAGAGGTCAGGGGTAATCTGGAGGCCCCTCAAAAAAAAAAGCTATTCCATTGCTCTTGCCCACTATAACTCGGTAGTAAGACTGTGCTGCTGAAAATGTCACACAGTTTGGTCACAGGACCTGGAGTAATCAAGCTGGTGCTGACTTGGAAACTTCCTGCTGCTTTCATAGAAGATGCTAGGAAGATTGCTGGGGCAGAAACATCAATAATCTTACCCAGCAGTGAATCCTGGGGTCACAGTAATGACTGCTGAGCAAGATATGTCCATGGACGCAGTCATGACAGACAGAATGTTATGGAGCAACAAACCACTCCTTGACTGCTTGGTGGACAGGGGGAATTAAGTCCTCAACAATGGTTTGACCAGTTTATTTATTCTTGGTGGTAATCTTTGATAGATAGGGATTAATGGAATAAGAAGGCTTAATTGGGGTAGGGGATGTGAGGGCAGGGTAGAGGAAGAAATATAGGGAGAGATAACTAAAACTAAAGACCTTTCCACAATAATCAAAACTGACATCAGGCAAACAGAAGTGACAGAATAGATAGGCATGAACAGACACACATAAATTGGGACATTCAATTCTTTTTTATTAATTCTTGTGTTTTAATCTTATTCAGCTCCTTCCCAACTCTTCCCAGATCCATCGCTTCTTTCTCTACCCACCCAACTTTGTGTCGTTTTTTCCTCTACAGCCAATTAAGTCCAATTTGTGCTGCACATATATTCTTCAATGTGTGGCCTTTAACTGGAGTTTGGTCAACCTAATAGGGCCAACATTCTTGACAAACATGAGCTCTCCGTTTCCCAGCAACTACCAATTGCCAATAGTTCCTTGGCGAGGGTTTGGGCTTTGTGCCTACCTCCTCTCTCCGTGCTGGGATTTGGTCTGATTTGAACTTGCACAAGGCTTGTGCATGCTGCCGTATTGCTGTGAGTTCATACATGTAGCAGCACTACTGTGTACAGGTCACACTCTTTACTTGTGTTCACTCATCATCTCTAGCTCTTACAGTCTTCTCACCCTTAGTTTACAATGACCCTTGATTCTTGGGAGGGCGGGATCTGATATAGATGTCCTATTTAGGGCTGAACACGCTGCAGTCTCTTATTCTCTGTGCCTTTTCAGTTGTAGGTCTGGGAGTTTGTCATTGCCTACTGCCAGTAGAAGTTTCTGTGACGAGTGTTGAGAGATTAGTTAATCTATTGGCATAATAATAAATCAATAGAAGTCAATTTAATATTATGTCCATTTAGCAACATAATAGTGGTAGGCTCATGCCTAGGGCCCTATGATCTGTCTAACCACATACTCTTGGCCTAACAATGATATTAGGTATGAGTTTGCAACTTTTGGAGTGAGCCTTAAATCCAATAAGAAAAGTGGTTGGTTACTCCCATGGTGTTCATGCCACTATTGAATCAATGTCTCACCCAGCCAATCAGCTAAATGTAAGCCCTCTACCTTTATTCACCTTTAACAAGTTGTTTTAGTTACATTAGATTCTTAACATTTTAACTAATTTTTAGTTAGCTCATAAATTCCTATAAAAAACTCCTACTCATATTTTGTCAGGAATGCCTTAAACACATTGTTAGTAGGCATTTATAGTCTCCTTATCAATAAATGGGAGTGACTATTTTAATTTCTCTAATGTAGTATCTTTAAAATTTTTTCCAATTTCCTAATGATAATTGAAGAACAAATTTTTGTGTTGTTTTGTTTTGCATTTCTCTTATTATGAGAAAGATTGAGAATGTTTTTGAATATTCAATGGCTACTGATTTCTTATATGCAGTATTCTTTTATTCTTTGCTCCTTTTCTTCTGAGATTTTGATTCTTTTGTTTTCATTTGTATATTAGAGATGTTAACTTTTTACTTGAGGTATAAGTTATATGCATTTCCTTCATTTTGTGATTTGGCTTTTGACTTCTCTTTTATTATTTTAAAAAACTTGCTTTTGATTAAATTTATTAATATTTTATAATTTCTGATATTATAATCACAGTTAGAAATGCTTTATATCTTCTTAGTTAATGAAGCTATTTACCTCATATTCTATTCTGTTTGAATCATTTCATGTTTTTAACAGGTAGATGTCTGATTTATTTATAAGTTATACTGATGTACAGTGTGAATGAATCCAACTTTATCTTTTTCCATATGGCTATCCACTTACTCCATTGCCATTTACAAAAATGTCCATCTTTTTCTAATTTTGAGTGTCTGCCTTTATCACATAGTAAATGTCAAGGCAGTTGGGCTATTTCTGAGTTTTCCATCCTGTTTGATTGGTCCTTTGGTCTACCAGTAAGCCAATCCCACACTGCTTTAACTATAGAAACTTCATTATGTTCTCTTATCGTCAGGGTAGCTTCCCACATACTCTTCTTTGGGGGATTTGCTGAGTATTCATGTTTAACCATAACTTCTGTAATTAATTTGGCCAGCCTCAACAAAAAAAATTATGATGGCATAGATGCATTAAGATCTTTTTTTTTTCTTTTTTTTTTAAGTTGACAAATAAACCAGGGAGGGGTTTTCCCACACTCTGAATCTTGAAGCTTCTAGTCTTGAAGTGTGGTACAGCTTCCCATTTCTTCGGGTTTGTATCAGTACCTTTGGCAATGTTTAATAACTTGATTTATTTCTCTTTCGCATACATTTTATTGGTTTTATGTTTGGGAATGATATTGTGACTGTAATGAGAGTCTTATCTTTCATTAGGCTTTCTAATATTATTTGGTTATATGAATTATACTAATAAATATGTCAGTTTTATACTTTGCAATATAATTTGTCATTTATAGAATTTTTTATTTTTAAATGTTTCTTTTTGATTGTCATAATAACTGTGTGTATGAAGTTCAATGTGATGTTCCAATCCACATATCCATTGTATAATGACCAAATCAGGGTAATTAGCTTACAGTCACCTTAAACATTATTGTTTCTTTATGATGAGTATATTAAAAACATGTAAAAGTTTGTGCTTATTTACTTCCAACTTTTATGCATCTTATTATTTTCCCCTTTACATCAACATTTTCTAATACTTTTAACACAGTGTTAAACAATAGTGAAGACTTTAAGCTTCATGGCTTTATTCTGTCTCCTAATTAGGAAAGAATTTCAAATTAAGTTGCTACCTTTCGATCTAAGATTTATGTATTTTATTATTAATTGACTTGGATCTGAAATGTTCCCCAAAGGTCCATATGCTAAAGTCTTGGTCCCCAAAGCATGGAGCTTCTGGGAGGTGGTAGAATCTTTAGGATGTAGGGCCTACTTGGAGGAAGTTTGGGCCACTAATGTGTGTCCTTGAAAGGTATATCAGGATTCTGGCCCCTCTTCTTTTTTCTTGACTTCCTTGTTCCTTTGAGGTAAATAGACTACCTCTGTCATATACTCCCACCATGGTGTCCTCAGAAGCTCAACAAAACCCCAAACAAAAACAACCAGCCAACCACAATCACAACAACAAAACATGTCCCCAGAGACCAGGGACTGAAACTTCTGAAACAATGAACCAAAATTAACATTTCCTCTTTCAGCCTATGAGGCAAAAGGAGTCACACTTTTCAAACCTCAATTAATTATTTAATTAATTGTTATCGACTCTTTCATTTTTGGGTAACTGCAGACTCCTAGGTTGCTGTAAGAAACAAAGATCTCATACACCTTTTAATCATTTTCTCCCACTAGTATGGTTTAGCAATACTTCAGTACAATATAACAACCAAAATATTGCCATTGGTACAGCCAAGATACATAACAATTCATTGCCACACAGGTCCCTTGTTTCCATTGCCTTTTCATATCGACACCTTCCTTCTCCAAAAAGGAACACGTTATTCATGCACATTGCAACTTGCATACATTTCAAAAGAATTATGCTGTATGAAAAAAAGCCAATCTCAGAGATTAAGTACTGTATGATTCCATTATATAACACAGTTGAGATGAGGAAAGGATAGAAACAGGGAACATGTTAGTGCTTGTCTGAACTGAAATCATCCCTGCTCTGCCCACTCCAATTTTTAAACACTATCTTCCTTCAAATTATTATGTGAAAAATATGTAGCATTATTTAGGAAGATAAACCTACACAAACAGCACCATCATTTAGTTAATACCATGTTTTAGAAGAAAACATTTTTAGCAATTGAGTGTAATTTAATATTTATATTCATTTAAAATGCAGAAATTATGGAAATATGGAATAATTACTGAATAGAAATATGAATCATTCATGCAGTGAACTTATACCTTAGCCAAAATAATGGAGAATATGTACTAAATCTTGCCTCCCAACATGAGGTATCTTTAGAAAAATGTCACTGTGATTACGTGTGATCCTTCCCTGCTGTCTCTGTGCAGAACATCACTGCTTCCATAGAGCCAATGGTAAGATGACATTTACTCCTCTCGCTCTCCTTCATGCACTGGTTTTGAGTCTTTTTTGGGGGAAAGTTTCCACTGTTATTTGGTAACATAGAAAAAAATAGGCATTTTACTGGAAAAGCCAACACTGAGATATTTTGTTCTGGAGAGGCTGTAGGTACTTTAACTGAGTGATTGCCAGGTCCCTATACTCAGTAGAAATTCCAGCTTTGACTCAACCTTGCTCCTTAAGCTGAGTCTAAAGAGTTTGTGCTTCTACCTTGGGATGTGTAGCCTTTTTGGAAAAGAAAATTCCATACAGAAGTAAAAGTGTGTTGTTACAGAAGTGTTCAGGTGAGTATGTGAAGATGTCTCTGGGTTTTCTTTAAGAGTTCTGATCTAGATAAATATAAAAGAAGCCCTCCTTTACATATCACCCAATGGTCCAGGCATCACGGATGAATGGTGCTTGTTTTCTTCAATTGTAGCTAACTTTCCAAAGACACATTTGTCTTGAGATCATGGTTCCCATCAAACTCTGTTTTCCCAACATCTGTTTCTTAAGCTGGTGGATTTATGATCCCGTGCTTATGACTGGCCGTCTTTATCTCAGACGAACTATAGTTTTCACTGTTCTGCTTCTTTTTTTCTTGAGACAAACCCAAAGCTTATATTTTTCTTTAAATTAGGTAAATACATGTACCCCATTTCACCTTCTGGGACCAGGGACTACACCAGTGCTTTTCAAATTTAAGTGTGATAGTGATAGTAGCCATCCCCTTATCCATGGGATTATATTCAAACTTTATCCTATGTGTGCATATCTTTTATAAAGTTTAATTTATAGATTAAGCACATTAACAGATTAACAACAATGACAATAATACAGAACAATCAAAACAATATACAACTGTTTTTTGGGACCCATTGAGATCAGTTCCTCAACCTATCATTGATATCAGAATCCAGCTCTGCTTCGAGCTCTGAAGTTAAGTTTCTTGTACAAAATGGTGCGGCATTTGGATATAATAAATGCAAATCTGTATGCAAAATTTCCTGTATAATTTAAACCATCTCTAGATGATTTATGATACCACACGTAATATAAATGCCATATTATTTAGGAAAAGTATATACATGTTCAGGGGTCTTTTAAAATATTTTTTATTTCATGGATGATTGACTTTGCACATACATAATCCACAGATGTAGCAGGAGACTGAGTGCACTGTAATAAAAGTTATTTTAGATATTTAAATTGGTTAATCATGGAATTTCTTTTTTTATTTTTTTTTTAATCATGGAACTTCATGGCTGATATTCTTTTTTGTAACCACAGTTTTAATATCAGTTTATTTTGACAGAAATATAGGTAAAAATCAAAGAATACACTGTTGCTATGGTTATCTGTTGTGTGATATTTTGATTGTGTTCTGACAAATAAAGTTTGCTTAGAGTCAGAGGGCAGAGTTAGCCACTAGCTGACCAAAATTAACCATAGAGGTTGGAGGACTGTAGACAGAGAGGAGACAGGAAGTAGTAAAGCAAGGCTAAGGGGAATCTTGGCCCTTTTGGACTGAGGAATGGAAGAGTTAGGAGGCAACTGGTGGTTGCTCCCTGCTTCTCTGATCTTTCAGGTCCCCCCCCCAATATCTGACTCCAGATTTTTTTTATTGATAAAGATTAATTAGATTAATGCTTCATCTTGCACCTTTGGACTACAAACTGCTCAGGACAATTTCAAGGTGGCTAGCCAGCCTCATAGACTTCTTTAGCCAAGACTTCAGATAGCCCTGCACTTTCCTATTACACAGAGACTGGACAACAAATAATACAGCTAGTTCTCCCAGGACTACAATTATCCCATTTTTTTTTTCAGGTTCCTCTAAAGATGCCATCACCCTCAGACAACAGGAAGTAATTTTAAGAACATGATGCCAAGATTCCAAAGAGGTGGGGTGGGCAGTTTTTGATTGTTTAGTGGGTTATGGATATTTGTCATAGTTTAGAGTGATTGGGTACAAGTCGTTATTGGTAATGGTCAGGAAAAAAGCTGAACAAAGGAGATTAGATTCAGAGATCTCGTTCTGAAAATAAAAGGGGGAATATAGAAATGATAGGGTAAAGGATAGATTATTGAATCTACATTTAAACCCAAAAAGCAACTATTAGTCTTAAATATTTTACATTGGTATGGATTTTGTATATTAATACAAACTTAAGGTTATTTTTGTTAGAACATACTATACATATGTTTCTACTCTTGTTCAAGGTATTATACCTATAAATCTCATTTAACAGTGTAATGTAAATTTCTAGTCCTTGAAAGTTATTACTATAAACTATTTAGGATAATAAAGAAATGCAGGTTAATAGTCACCTATTACAATCAAATTTGTAGCCATGTTAGACATGTTTTCAAAGTCAAACAGAGAAATATTTTAGATAGACAGGTCATCTTCAAACCCTTCAGAGATCTACAGAATATGGTATTTAAGATGTATTAATAACATAAGGTTTTTTTTATGACAATGAGACATATCTGCTTCTGGCAACACCAGTCTATTTCAGAGAACGTTTTGAGCATCGAAGAAACTCCATATGGAGCACGCTTTCTTTGTGGCAAACTGGACAAGAAACTGCCCTTGCCTCAACTGCTGACAGTATGCTGTCCAAATTGGACAAGCAAGACACAAAAGAAAGTGACTGCTGAACTTTGCCAAGACAAAGTAAGACAGTTCTTCAAAATTTCCTGCTTCTTAGAAATATCTGTTAGACATTTGGCCTGTGGGCCAAAGATGGATGCCCCAATGTTACAGAAAAACCTAGGCTGATTGTTCAGGCAGCCAGATATCTCTGTCATTAGGTAACATTTCACTCTTTTGGGGTCTTTGACAGAGTTGAAGACTAGGTAGTCATATTTAAAGTTTTCCTTAGTTACGATAAAAGATAAATTAGATATAAAACTTTAGAGTCATAAAAATATATAATAGAGTATTTTCTCTAAATTTACCAAATACAAATGGACTGGTTATTGTAACTGTAATCCTTATTTAGTAACTGTTTTGTTATATATAGTTTTACTATGTTAAGATTAAAAACCTTCCTTTTTAATTAGACAAAAAGGAGAAATGCTGTAAAATAATCCTTCTGTATACTGTGAATATATATTACTTTCATTGGTTAATAAAAAAATGACTGGCTGGTAGCCAGGCAGGAAGAATAAGTAGGACAGCCAAACTGAGAATGCCGAGAGGAATAGGGGCAGAGTCAGTGGAGTCAGCAGGAGACGCAGAGGGAGCAAGAAATGCTGGAGGACAGGTAAAGCCATGAGCCACATGACAATACACAGATTAATAGAAATGGGTTAATTTAAGTTGTAAGAGCTAGTTAGTATTAAGCCTGAGCTATTGGCTGAGTATTTGCAATTAATACAAGCCTCTGTGTGGTTACTTGGGACTGGCAGCTGGGAAATAAAACTCCACCTACAGTTATCATCTATTTAATGGAAGCATTTGAGAATAATATATCCCTGACATTTTTTTTATTATTGAAAAAAGATTATTTTCTCTTAAAGCACACTCCAACCATAGTTTACCCTCCCTCCACCTCTCCTTTACCCCAGATCCACTTCTCCATGCCCTACACTTTCTGTATGGCCAGGAACCTGAGACTGGATAGCCCAAAGTTCTAGAGCGGAACCAAACACATCTGGAAAAAAAATCAATGAAATGATTCTAATGATATTCTGTTATACTCATAGATTGGTGCCTTGTCCAGTTATCATCATTGAGGCTTCCTCAGAAGAAGATAGGTACAGGTGCAGAGACCCACAGCCAGACATTATACAGAAAGAGAATCTAAATTGGAAGTCTCCGTTGGATCCTTCCTGTTGGAGATTGGGAACCCCTCTGAAGGAGAGGAAATTTTGTAAGAGTCAGAGGGGATGGAGAACACCAAGAGAACATGGCTTATAGAATCAACTAAGCAGGGCGTGTATGGGCTTACAGAGACTGAAATGGCAAGAATGAGGCCTGTGTGGGTCTGCGCTAGGTCTTCTGTATTTGTTATGACTGTTAACATATTTGGTGTTTTTTTTGTGGGCTCCTAACCATGGGAGCTGTTATATCTGTGACTCTTTTGCCTGCTCCTCAGACTGTTTTCTTCCTATTGGATTGCCTTGTTCAGCCTTGAGATGAGGGCTTTTGCCTAGTCTTATTGTATATTGCTTTGTCCTGTTTGGCTGTCATCTCTTGGAGGCCTGCCCTTTTCTGAATAGCTGATATTTGTTAACTATCACTGACTATGGGTAACTGAACTCATGACTACTATAATGAAGTACCTGGCAGAGCATCTAAAATGCAGATTATGGGTCTTTCCTCCAGAGTTTCCAGTTTGATGGCACTCAAGTGGTGTTTAAGAATGTTTTAAACAAGTTAAAAATTGTCATTTGGTGTGTATGTATGCACATGTGTGGGTGTACATACTGTGGCACACATATGGAATCCAGAGAACAAGTGTAGAATAATTTCTCCCCTTCTACCTTGATGTGGGTTTCAGGGATCGAACCTAAATTGCCAGGTTTGCATTGCAGATGTTTTTACCTGCCGAGTCACTTTGTTGGCCTGGACTTAAGAATTTTTATTCCTAAGTTTTAAGTTCCCAAGTGGAGTGTCTCCTCTCTTAGCCTGAGAGTCCTGTCTCTAGGACCCAGGCCCCAGGGTACACTACTTGTCCCCCGCCTCCCCCCACCCAACATTGCCCCAGGTGCAGGGCAGCAGGGAAAACTCCTGCAGGCAGGCATGCGTACCAACTCCCCCTCCCCCATTGGACCAGACCCTGCAATGTACAAGACCCACTCCCTGTCCCAAACCCACCCATCCCCCTGAGACCTCAGTGGCTCCTTGAGACACAGAATCTGCCAACTCTGATTACACCAAGAGGACCAAGAGCTCTGATAGAACCAAGAGAGGCTCCCTGAGACACAGAATCCGCCCACTCTGATTGGACCAAGAGCTCTGATTAGAACAAGAGCTCTGATTGGACCAAGAGTGGCCCCCTCAGACTGCCATCGAACTGGAAACTCTGGAGGAAAGACCCATAATCTGCATTTTAGATGCTCTGACAGGTACTTCATTACAGTAGTCATGAGTTCAGTTACCCAGAGTCAATGATGGTTAACAAATATCACACACAAATATCAGACACAGCAAGCACAGAGGAGTGGACCAAGAGTATCTCCCTCAGACACAGACACCTCATGCACCTATTTGAGTAAGAGATGGGTAGATGCCAGTGCAAAAACACATACAATAGCATAAAGAGCAATATGGTATCAACAGAACCTAGTGGTTCTACAACAGCAAGACCTGAACATCACATGTAGAAGAAACAGAAGAAAGCAATCTTAAAAAATAACTTTGTGAAGATGATAAAGGTCTTTAAAGAGGAAATGAAAAATTCCCTTAAAGAAATTGAGGAAAAGACAAACAAAAAATTGGAAGAAATCAATAAATCCCTTAAAGTAAGCCAAGAAAACCAAGAAAAAGCAATTAAACAGGTGAAGGAAACAGTTCAGAATCTGAAAATTGAAATAGAAACAATGGAGAAGACAAAAACCAAGGGAATGCTGGAAATAGAAAATATGAGTAAATGAACAGAAACTACAGATGCAAGTATGACCAACAGAATACAAGATGGAAGAGAGAATCTCTGGCATGGAGGATACAATAGAGGAAATAGATTCATTAGTCAAAGAAAATACTAAAGCCAAAAATGTCATAACACAAAATGTCTAGGAAATCTGGGATACCAAGAAAAGGTTGAACCTAAGAATAATAGGGATAGAAGGAGAAGAATGCCAACTCAAAGGCACAGAAAATATATTCAACAAAATCATAGAAGAAAACTTTCCCAACTTAAAGAAGGAAATGCTTATGAAGAAACAAGAAGCTTATAGAACACCAAATACACTAGACCACCCCCCAAAAAGTTCCCTTGCCACATAATAATCAAACCACTAAACATACAGAATAAAGACAGAATGTTAAGAGCAGCAAATGAAAAAAGCCAAGTGACTTATAAAGGCAAACCCATCAGAATGACACCCAACATCTCAATGGAGACTCTGAAAGACAGAAGGTCCTGGACAGACAAAATGCAGACACTAAGAGACCACGGATGCCATTCGAGACTACTATACCCAACAAAACTTTCAATCACCGTAGACAGAGTGCACAAGACATTTGAAGACAAAACCAGATTTAAACAATACCCATCCACAAATCCAGCCCTACAGAAAGCACTAGAAGGAAAACTCCAACCTAAGGAAGTTAGATGCACCCACAAAAACACAGGTAATAGATAACCCCACAGCAGCAAATCCCAAAGAAGGGAAATACACACACACACACACACACACACACACACACACACACACACACACTACCCCCAAAAGATAACAGGAATTAACAATCACTGGTAATTAATATCCCTTAATATCAATGGACTCAATTCATCTACAAAAAGACACAGGCTAATAGAATGGATATGAAAACAGGATCCATCCTTCTGCTGCATACAAGAAGCACACCTCAACTTCAAAGACAGGCACTACCTTGGAGTAAAAGGCTGGGAAAAGACTTTTCAATCAAATGGACTTAAGAAGCAAACTGGTGTAGCTATCCTAATATCTAACAAAATTGGCTTCAAACTAAAATCAGTCCAAAAAGATTGGGATGGATATTACATATTCATGACAGGAAAAATCCACCAAGATGAAGTCTCAGTTCTGAACATTTATGTCCCAAATACAAGGGTACCCACATATGTAAAAGAAGCATTACTAAAGCTTAAATAACACATCAAACCCCACACACTGGGAGACTTCAACACCCCACTCTCACCAATGGACAGGCCTGCCAGACAGATACTTAACAGAGAAATAAGGGATTTAACAGATGTTATGACTCAAATGGATTTAACAAATATCTACACAACATTCCACCCTAACACAAAAGAATATACCTTCTCCTCAGCACCTCATGGAACCTTCTCTAAAATTGACCACATACTTGATCACAAAGTAAATCTCATCAGATACAAAAAAGTTGGAATAATCTCCTATATTCTATTGGAACACCGTGGCTTAAAGATAGATTTCAACAACAACAAAAATTACAGAAAACCTACAATCTCATAGAAACTGAATAATGCTCAACACAATCACCAATGAGTCAAGGAAAAAATAAAGAAAGAAATTAAAGATTTCCTAGAATTCAATGAAAATGAATGTACAACATACCCAAACTTATGGGACACTATGAAAACAGTGCTAAGAGGAAATTCATAGCACTAAATGCCCACATAAAGAAGTTGGAGAAATCTTACACTAGTGATTTAACAGCACACCTTAAAGCTCTAGAACAAAAAAAAAAAGCAAACTCACTCAGGAAGTATAGACTCCAGGAAATAATCAAATTGAGGACTGAAATCAATAGCATAGAAACAAAGAAAACAATATAAAGAATCAATGCAACAAAGAGTTGGCTCTTTGAGGAAATCAACAAGATAGACAAGCCCTTATCCAATCTAACCAAAAAACCAAAAGGCAAAGAGAGAACATCAGAAATGAAAAAGGGGACAGAACAGCAGACAATGAGGAAATCCAGAGAATTATCAGGTCATACTTCAAAAACCTGTACTCCACAAAATTGGAAACTCTAAAAAGAAATGGACAATTTTCTGGATAGGTACCACATATGAAAATTAAACCAAGAACAGATAAATAATCTAAATAGTCCTGTAATCCCCAAAGAAATGGAAATTTTCATTAAGTCTCCCAACCAAAATAAAGCCCAGGACCAGATGGTTTCAGCACAGAATTCTACCAGAATTTCAAAGAAGAGCTAATACCAATACTCTTCAACTGTTTTTCTCAAATGAAACAGAAGCCAAACTTTTTATGAGGCTGCAGTTATCTTGATACCAAAACCACACAAAGATGCAACAAAGAGAGAGAATTTCAGACCATTCTCCCTCATGAACATTGATGCAAAAAT
>CABHPQ010152743.1:0-10175 GCA_902168405.1 Peromyscus aztecus
TGCCATTTTCTCTCTTATTGGAATGCAAACAGGCTTCTATGGGGTAATAATAAAATATAATAAGATAAAACAAAAACTAATACATCATAATTGGACAGAAAAACAAACAAATAAATGGAAAAGAGCCCAATAGAGGGAACAAGAAACAGAGACCCACTGGTTCATACACTCAGAAATCCCATAAGAACATTAATTTGGAGGCCATAAAATATACACAAATGTTCCATAGCTTTAAAAGAGAGAAGAAAAGAATATGTATATACAAAATAAAAAAAATAATAAGATAAAAATTTAAAGGCAGCTTCATTAGGCCCCATGTGATAGCCAGTTGAAGTTCTGTATCTCCCATTATTTGGACATTTCTTTTAGATAGAATGTATATATATTCTACTCTGCTGTGTTTCCATACTACCTCTCAAATGGTCTTTAATTTTAGATAGTTTTCCCCATATTTCTTCGCTCTTCATGCCAAACCTACAGCCCCCACTGGTCCTCATATTCCAGTTCCTTCACCAATCTATCTGTAACTATCTATTCTATCTTCTTGTTCTAGGGATATCTAGTAAACCACTTAGTCCCTCACTTTATACATAACTTCTGTGGTTTTATGGATTGTAGCTTCCTTGTAATTGACTTAGCCTCTAATGTCCATATATTAGTGAATATATATACTACATTTGTCTTCTGAGTCTGGGTTACCTCATTCAGAATTATTTTCTCTCATTTTCCCCATTTATCTGTGAATTTCTTGATTTCATTTTTTTAAACTGCTGAGTAATATTCCATCATGTAAATGTACCACATTTATTCATTCATCTTTTGATGGACACTAATTTTTCCCCATTCCTCATAATATAGAAATTATTATCTACGCTCATCAATCAGTAAGAGTTATATAATAAAATAGTCATCCTACCAAAAGTAGTCTACAGATTCAATACCATCTGCATCCAAGTCCCAACACAATTCTTCACAGATGCTAAAAGGACAATTTTTAGCATCTCATGGAAATTTAAAAATGCCAGGATAGACAGAATATTCCTGAATAATAAAAGAACTGCTGACAGTAAAATTATCCCCAATTTCAAGTTTTACTACAGGGTCATAGTAATAAAACCAGCATGGTATTGGCACACACACAAAATAAATAAATAAATAGATAGATAAATAAATAAATAAATAAAAGTAGTAAAGACACATGGATTAACAGAATCAAATTGAACACCCAGGCATAAACCCACACACCTATGGACACCCAATTTTTGATAATACACATTGGAATAAAAGATAGTATCTTTGACACATGGCACTGATCAAACTGAATGTTGGCATGTAGAAGAATGCAAATATATACATAGTTACACTCCTGTACAAAACTCAACTCCACATGGATCAAGGACCCCAACATAAACCCAAATTTGTTGAACCTGTTAGTAAAGCAAGAGTAGAATATGCCTTACACTCATGGGACAGAAAATGATTTTCTGAACAGAACACCTTTAGCATAAGCACTAAGATCAACAATTAATAAATGGGTCCTCATGAAATGAGAAGCATCTGCATGGCAAGGACAAGGTCATTCAGAGAAATCAGTAGCCTTCACATGGGGAAAAGATTTTTACCATCTCCACACCTGACAGATTGATATTATCAAAAATATATAAAGAAATTTAAAAGCTAGATATCAAGAAAAACATAAGCCGGGCGGGCGGTGATGGCGCACGCCTTTAATCCCAGCACTCGGGAGGCAGAGCCAGGTGGATCTCTGTGAGTTCGAGGCCAGCCTGGTCTACCAAGTGAGTTCCAGGAAAGGCACAAAGCTACACAGAGAAACCCTGTCTCGAAAAACCAAAAAAAACAAAAAAAAAAAAAAAAAAAACCCATAAACCAATGAAAAATGGAGTACAAAGCTAAACAGAAAATTCTTGAAAGCGGAAATTCATATAGCCAAGAAACACTTAAAGAAATGTTTAACATCTCTAGTCATCAGGAAAATGCAATTCAAAACTGTTTTGAGATGTAATGTTACCCTTGTCAGAATGGCTAAGTTCAACAAAACAAGTGATAGCTCATGTTGGCAAGAATGTGAAGTAGTAGGATTTACTTATTAATTCAAGAGTTCAAATTTGTGCAGTCACTATGGAAATCAGTGTGGCCCATTCCTCAAGGAAGATGTGAATCAATCTCACCCAAGATCTAGCTTTACCACCCTTTGACATACCCCTAAAGATTGCTTCTTTCTCCTACAGACATTCACTCAACCACACTCATTGCTGCTGGGTTCATAATTACCTCACTTTTAATTGTAATTAGTGACTCTTAATAAATGCCACAATATTAGCTGTCTTCCTATATCTCACAATAAGAGAATATCCAAGGTCATTCAAGTTCTCTGCACATATTGATTCCATTTTCACTTTGCATTTGCTCATCTATTATAATTTAGTTTCCATAGCTATATCATTAACATTTTCATAAAAACTCCTGATGTTTCTAAAGCTAACAAATTATTTCTGAGATTTTACTAGGCATTCCTAACCTAATTTGACCCATTATCATTTTTTTTGCTATTACATACACACCCTAATCTAAAATATATTTTGCTTCTATAATGCTATATTTATCACATATCATCCCTATTTCTTAAAACATTGCTTCTCTCCCCCTTTATATTTGCATCTTTCAATAGGAATCACATAATGCTCAAATTATCTTTTTATCCCCTTTGATTCCCCTGAATTCAATGGGAAATCTAAGTTACATAAGTGTCTTCAGTTTACACATGTAACCTAGGTTTAAATCTCAACTGTAGTTCTTGAATCCTCTATGAACATTACTACAGTATGTATTCTTCCATTCTTCCATATAATACTCCTTAAAATCTTCTAAAATATCATAGCATAAAATCAAATCCACCATGGTCCTTCACCCATCACGATATCTGCTCCCCTAAGCTCTCATTCCCCCACCCCTTGCCCTCTATTACCCCCCTCACCCCTAGCTTGCTCATGTAGATCCCATCCACCCTTCCCTCACTGGGCAATCCCTGTGTCCCTCCCAGGGTCCTCCCTACCAGCCAGTCTCCCTGGAACTGTGGGTTGCAGTCTGGTTATCCCTCATTCCACATCTAGTATCCACTTATGAGTGAGTACATACCATGTTTGTCTTTCTGAGTCTGGGTTACCTTACTCAGGATGATATTTTCTAGTTCCCTCCATTTTCCTGCAAACCTCATGATGTCATTGTTTTTCTCTGCTGAGTAGTACTCCATTGTGTATATGTACCACATTTTCTTTATCCATTCTTCATTTGAGGGGCATCTAGGCTGTTTCCAGGTTCTGGCTATTACAAATATGCTGCTATGAACATAGCTGAGCATGTGTTCTTGTGGTATGATTGAACATTCCTTGGGAATATGCCCAAGAGTGGTATAACTGGGTCTTGAGGAAGACTGATTCCCAAAATTTTCTGAGTAACCACCATACTGATTTTCAAAGGGGCTGTACAAGTTTGCATTCCCACCAACAGTGGAGGAGTGTTCCCCTTTCTCCACATCCTCTTCAACATAAGCTGTCTTCAGTGTTTTTGATCTTGGGAGTAGGGAGAGGCATGGTGCTGGTGAGTTCCCCAGGAATCCACCAAGATGACTCCACCATAGACTACTGGCAGTGGTCGAGAGGGTGCCTGAGCTGACCTACTCTGGTATTCTGATGGCTGAATACCCTAGCTGACATCACAGAACTTTCATCCAGTGACTGATGGAAGCAGATGCAGAGATCCACAGCCAGGTCCCAGGCAAACCTCCAGGGGTCCAGTTGTTGAGAGAAAGAAGGGATTCTATGAGCAAGAGATATCGAGACCATGATTGGAAGGAGTGCAGAGACAAGTAGCCAAACTAGTGGAAATGCATGAACTGTGGACCAATGGCTGAGGAGTATGGTACTGGACTAGGCCCTCTGGATAAGTGAGAACTTGTTTGGATTGAACTGTTTAGGGGACCCCCAGACAGTGGGACCAGGACCTGTTCCTAGTACATGAGCTGGCTTTTTGGAGCCTAGTGCCTATGGTGGGACACTTTGTGCAAACTTGGTGCAGGGAGGAGGGGCTTGTACCTGCCTCAACTGAATCTACCAGGCTGGGCTGAATCCCCATGGGGGAGACCTTGCCTTGGAGGTGGTGGGAGTGAGGGGTGGGTTGGGGGGGCATGCTGGGGAGTGGGAGGAGGGAGGACAGGGGAATCTGTGGTTGATATGTAAAATGAATGGGAAATCACTTAATTAAAAAAAAGAAAAAAAACAAATCCACCAATGTCCTGTCATAGAATGCCATTACAGCATCACACATACTGTAAATCAATATACTATGGATTATCCTGATGCCTATATGCTCTCTGAAATTCCACATTTTATCTAAGCTTACCACATTCTGATTACCTTTCTGCTGTGGGATGGTCTGTATGTCAAATTGCTCTGACTGGTCAATAAATAAAACACTGATTGGCCAGTGGCTAGGCAGGAAGTATAGGCAGGACTAACAGAGAGAATTAAAAGAACAGGAAGGCGGAGGGAGTCACTGCCAGCCACCTGCCATGGCAAACAGCATATGAAGATTACAGTAACCCACAAGTCATGTGGCAAGATGGTATAGATTTATAGAAATGGATTAATTTAAGATATAAGGACAGTTAGCAAGAAGCCTGCCATGGCCATACAGTTTGTAAGCAATATAAGTCTCTGTGTTTACTTGATTGGGTCTGAATGGCTGCGGGACTGGTGGGTGACAGAGGTTTGTCCTGACTGTGGGCCAGGAAGGAAAACACAAGCTACACCTTTCCTAAATAGCAGACTCACTATTCTAGTAAAAACTACCGTTGTAAGTCAGTTAATTTAACAGCTCCATGACTCTTATTCAAATTCTACATAGAAACTTCTCATCCTAAACCTGATGCTTAGTGAGAATGATAATGAAGTGGTCCAATCAGTCATTCACCTTATAATTTAAAACACATTATTCTTCTCTTTTGTCTCAATTACAGGATGACAATACATAATATACTAGAATCCTATCACCTTATTATCAGTTTAAATTGGGATAAGTTACCTAATCTTTCAATTCACTTTTCATTTATTCTGCACGGGTAGGTCCATGTATATTTCAGAACACTCTGGAGCTTCGGCTAGAACCACACATCCTAAGAGAGCAGTGAAACTTGAGTCCTATTTTCCTTATTTCCAGTTTATTGTTTCCTTTTCCATCCCCTTAGATTGGCTACAATTAACCCAGAGGAAGCAGTGGTTGTGATGTTAGAGCTCCACATTTTTCTCTCTTTTTGCCTCTTTAAAAAAAAAAAACAACTTAACACTGTTTAATTCTCTTATTTTATATAAAGCTCATAGACTTAATCAAATATTTCCTTATCATTGTTTGGTATTCACTCACAGTTATGATATAGAAAAAGTGAACTTTATTTACAGAAGTAATATAATAATTTACACAGTATTTTGAAATTCTATCCCAAATTATTAGACTTTTTAAGTTTCTATAAATGTTCCATATTACACTAAGTGTCTCATTTTGCTTGGGTTTCTAATTATGAATTCATCCGAGAAACGTTACTTACTTTCAAGTGCTGTGATAAAACACCATGACCAAAACAAACTTGGGAAGGAAGGAGTCTATTTAATCTTACACCTCCACATCACAGTCCCTCATCAAAGCAAGTAGGGGCAGGAATTTAAGATAAGTATCTTGAGTGAGGAACTGAAAGAGAAGCCATGGAGAAGTGCTGCTTACTGTTGTGCTTCTACATGGTTGTGTCGCCTTGATTTCTTTTATAATTTAAGAGCACCTTCCAGGGGTAGTACCACCTACCCTCGGCCCCTGCTGATTTGGGACCACTTATAGCAATAATTAATCAAGAAAATTATATAGAATTATATATATATATATATATATATATATATGTGTGTGTGTGTGTGTGTTTATGTATAGCATTCTGATGGAGGGATTTTCTCAAATGGGATTCTTCTTCCTAGATAAATCTAGCATGTATCAAATTGAAAGTAATCAGCTAGGACAAAGTATCTTTTAGACTGAAAAATCACCAATTATGAAGCCCTCAGATATAGATATAAGGGATTGTTTTCCCTCCTCATGTTGCTGTGTTTGTACAAAAGAATGAAAAGTCACTTTAGTGGGGTTTTTATAGTCAATCGATGATTAATCATATTTGAATTATATTTTGCTCAATTAAAACTATATAGATGACCATGTATTATTGATTCCCATGTAAAACTTTACCATAATATGCAGAAATTTAAGCTATCAGATATTTATTGTACACCTTATGAAGGTCAACCAGGAGATGGCTTCATACCCAGTTATCACATGACTCAATATTGCAGTCAACTGATGTCTGAGGTTGCATGCTCTGAGACCTTTAACTGCTTTGCAAGGTCATTGACTTAGTCTGTTCAAACAGTGATAATAGAACATTTTCTGTCAGATAAATTACAAGCAGCCAAAACTTATTACTTACAATGTTGAAGTCTGGAAAGTCAAATATTAAGGAGTTTACAAGTTTGGACTGTGTTCACAACCTGTTTGATGATTCATAAGTGATTGTCTTCTAGCCTGCTTCATAGAGTAGTGGTTCCATCTTTCTTTTGTAAGAGAGTCACCCTCACTGGAAAATTTAACAGTTGACTTTAGGGAGGACACTAACATTCACCTCTAGGCAGATGCATTCCTGTAGCTGGCTGTGACCAAGAGTGCCAGAGTCCACAGAGAGAGACAGCCAGATAATCAGAGCAGTAGAGAACCAGTGAGAAGAGTTCACCTAAGCCTGGAAGTCCTAGCCCTTTAAAAGCTTTAGAATACATAAGCAATATTCTAATCTTGTAGTGTTTTCCTTCTTAAGAATATGTAGCTAAAGGGTTGGAAGCTGGCTTAGTGGTGATGAGTACTTGTTGAACTTGAAGATCCTGGTTTAGTTCACAGAACACAAATGGTGGCTCACAACCATCTGTAACTCCACTTATATAGTTTTGACACCCTCTTATGATCTCTGTGGGCAAAACAGGCACATAGTACACATGATTACATGTAGGTGAAATATATATATATATTATATAAAATAAAATATAAATATTTTATATAATATATATATATATATTATATAAAATAAAAGAAGAAACTCAGTCAACACTGAAGGGAAGAATATAAAGTACAGCCATTGGTGAAATACATAAAGATTATGGGAAAATCTTTAGCAGTGGCATAGTTCATTAACACACTTATAAGCATTTTAGAACATTAAAGAAACCATTTTATTTAAATAGTGTTTTAACTGAGCATTACACATTTGCAGTTGTGAAATACTATGGTTGAATGTGGGAATGAACCAAATACATACATGTGTACATATGTGTTCACATGCATTGCAGGGTCACACACCATGAGATATATAACTTTATTGCTTGAAGTTTGTCAAGGAAAAATATTTAACTTTTCAAATAAGCTCATTCATTAAAACTAAAATTACCTTTGTGTTCACTTTAGCAGTAACCTTTCACCAATCAATGACTCTATACTTGCTGTAATTATTCTTTAAAATTAGAATTATTGAAAAGCTTTGCAATCACTGATGAATGAAAGAAAGTGTTATCGATTTGTGACCAAGAGAGATGATTTCTGGCAGTGACCAGGTGCAGTCCCCAAAGATATCATTTAATCATGCTGCTGGTAAAGTGGCCCAGTTTGAAACCAATTTAGTCTGTTTTTCAATTTTAATTACGCATTGTTTTATAACATTTTGCATAATATTATAATTAAGTAACTCCTGCCTGAGTGGATAAAATGGATCAATTAAGAGTATGAAATAGCACTACTAAAATTGAAGAGGCATACCCTTTTCTGTAGCAATTGCAATTTATGCTTATCTATTGAGTACTCATGTGTTTGCTTAGATAATCAATCTAATTTATGTAGCAGTTATTTATAAATGAGGAAGGTGCATTTATTTGCTTCCTTAAAAAACATCTGTTAATGAACTCTTACCATCCTAGTTGTGTTTGGGATCAACAGGGAAGTAAGCTGACATTTTCACTATTTCTGGTTAATATTTCCTCCCAGTAATTCCAGTAACATTGTAAAAATCACAGTATGATTGGCATATAGTTCCTTGAATAATAAGTGCAGTCTCCTGCATTATAAATAATTAAGCCTTTTAGAAAAGTGAAAATGACTACTTATCATTCTAGTAATCAGAACGAATGAGACAATGTACCTTGTGTAGATTGATCATCATCATCAAGTACATTCTTTCTCCAGTGATTTTGTGAGGTTTTTTTTCTTGGAGTGTGTGTGTGTGTGTGTGTGTGTGTGTGTGTGTGTGAGAGAGAGAGAGAGAGAGAGAGAGAGAGAGAGAGAGAGAGAGAGAGACAGGGGTCAATCATATATTCTTCATTTAAATTCCCATGATGCTTTTAATAATTTCTAAGAAAAGTTTTAATTTAAAAATTGATATAACCAGTTGTTAGGTGCTTAAGCTTGGTGTTCAATTAGTGCATATTATGCCCAAGAGCCTCAGTTAAATCCTAAGCCTCAGACACACACAAATGCATACACACAAACACTTTCTCAGGTCACTATTGCATTCTTTCTATTGTTATTTCGTTTACTCCTTTTTCTCAAAATTTCTTGACTTTCATGACAGAATCTGTCTTCTCGTCTCTTCTCTTCCCTTTCTCTCTCTTTCATTCTCTCTCTTTCTTCCTTCCTTCTCTCTCTCTCACTCTCTTTCTCTCCCTCTTCCTTCCCTCCTTCCCACCCTCCCTCCCTCCATCTCTCCCTCTCTTCTTCCCTCCCTCCTTCTCTCCCAGTACTGTGGGTCCATTTGCCATCTCCTTGTCTTTCTCTACCTTTCAGTTCCATTTTAATTCTCTCTTTATTACTCTTTTCTTTTCACTAATTGTCTCCTTGTGAAAATATGCATATGTGTTTGTATTCCTATGACAACAAAATTAGTTTACATTCTTAGGCTCTTGCTCTATCTCCATATCTGTGTATGATGTGCCATAACTGCACAAGAACTCCAAATTTATTTTATATAGAAGTGTTGGGGTTTGAGAGATGGCTTGGCAGTTACGTGTAATTGCCGTTTTTCCAGAGGACACAATTTTGGTTCTGAGCACTCACATCGGGTGGCTCACAACCAACTGTAACTCCAGCTCCAAGGAAATAATGTCCTGTTCTGGCCTCTCTGGGTACTAGCACATTCATGTCACATATATGCACACGTGGGGGAGGTATACAAGTGCATATAAATAAAAATAAATAAGAAATTATAAAAAGGAGATTTATCTGTGATCATGTGATCCAGCTTACAATTTTCTTAAATTCTTTAATCATTTTTTTTAATCTGTTTCAGCATCTCCTTCCTGCTACCTCCTACATCCAACTTAGCAATTTTAGGTTTCAAATTTTATTCTCATTAGTATATACTACCTTTTACTTTTCTTCTTCCTATTATTAACTGTAGTTTGAATGAATATAGTAAATTTCATTGGAGTTGTTAAGTATATCTGAAATTATACTTATGTTTTGCATTGATTATTCCCTTCCCTAGGAATCCCATACCATTCACTCTCAACAGTACATAACACGTCTTGTTACGCAGTAAGTCTACTGATTTTATCAATGATGTGTTCAGGTCATTAGTGGTACATTTAAAATAAAATGCATTACTCTGATCCTGACTTATACAGCTCTCCCTATGATGTTGGCTTTATTCCAACTTTTTATTCGATTTCCATGATTTTTCTTTCCCCATGAAAAATAGTCAGCATTTCAGCTCAGTGTGCTACACATGTCGTTACTTCAGTGATGATGAAATGCCTTTTGTCAGTGATCAGCAGCACTGTGTCTTTGATGCCAATATTCATAAACACTTCCCTGATGCATCAACAGCAAATATAAAAATATTTTAACTCAATCTTGATTTTACTTCCATCTGATTTTTATGGTATAGACTCATTTAATCATTATGAATTGTTTAAATGCATTTGTGTACATACATCCCTTAGAACTTTCACATAGTGGTAGTCAGCCTCATGAGGCCAGGGATATGATCTAGACTAAATGCACATCTTCCTCATCTACCTTAGTGACTAGAA
>CABHPQ010152744.1:0-10574 GCA_902168405.1 Peromyscus aztecus
GGCGTATTTTAATTGTAATAAGCAATCAAAGGATTCCTTATCCGATTGTCTCCACCCATCCCACAAAATTCTCAGCCCATTTCTCAAAGTAAACAAACCTTGCAGGCCCATGCTGATATCTATCCTGAGACAACCTAGCAGGCAACTTCTTAAGCATACTCCGCAGCTGGTGTCATACTTCAGAACCTGAGAATAATCAATCAGCACCAAAAGTTCATCAGAAATGTAGACTCTCGGAACTCACAGCCTGCCCGCCAAATCTTCACATAACTCTTAATCACTCCAAAGGTAGGATAGAAAGATAAGGCATCATGGTGTCATGGGGAGAAAAGGTTGAGGGAAGGAGAATCTCTGCTCTTATCTTTTACTTATTATAAAAGCTGAAGAAGACTCCACTGGAAAGGATCTAAGGGTCTAACAGCCACTGAGACGATGTATGTTCCTCAAAAAAGAGACCTTGTCTAGAACAGTAAATAAATTGTTCTCACTTATGGTCAGACAATGTACTCCCAAAGACACCCCAATCAACCATGTAGAGGACACTAGTCAGAGTATGCTTGTCTAGGGCTAAAATACTGTGAAATTTTATTATCTTAGAACTCTCCTCTCCTAGATGTAAATTATGCCACTCATAAATCGACCTGACTGAGAAAAGTATTCTTTAACATTTAACCATGTTATAAACTACCCTTTGGAACAATGTTAGAAAGATGGTTTGGTTTCTTAGCAACTTTAAGTGATATAACTTGAGGTGCTGGAGAGATGACTCAGCAATTAAAAACACTTACCTATGTGGTGGCTCACAGCCACCTGAATGTTTAGTTCTAGGGGATGCAATGCATCTTCTGCCTTTCATGGGCTCGTACACACACATGATACACATACATACACTTGCAAAATAAAATAAATAAATATTTGAAGGGAAAAAAAACAAATGCAACTTGAGAGTCTCCAAATAGCCCATATATCCCATTATAAAGAAACCATATGATCTCTCTCTCTCTCTCCTGTTGTAGAATATTATTTTAAGATGTGTCACATTTGTTTATGCTGTGGAACATTTGCTTTGATGATGCAGAGATGTGTTGCATTTTTTTATGTTGCATTTGTTTAACTCTGTGAAGCTATGTTACTTTGCCTGTCTAAACACCTGATGGTCTAATAAAGAGCTGAATGGCCAATAGTGAGGTGGGAGAAAGGATAAATAGAAGGAGAAATCTGGGAGAAGCAAGAATAAAGATCAAGGAACAAGAAAGAAAGGAGAAGGACTTCAGGGGCGAACAAACCAGTCACCCAGCTACACAGCCAGAAATGGAGTAAGAAGGAAAGAAAGGTTCTATTCTACAGGAATAGAGAAAGATAAAAGCCCTGAGCCCATCCCTCCCCCTCCTCCTCCTCCTCATCTCTCTGTCTCCCTCCCTCCCTCTCCCTCTCCCTCTCCCTCTCCCTCTCCCTCTCTCTCTCTCTCTCTCTCTCTCTCTCTCTCTCTCTCTCTCTGTCTGTCTCTCTCTCCCTCCCCATCTCTCTCTCTTTCTCTCTCTCTCAGAAGCCTACACTTGTCCTACCAGGTGTACTTCACTCTCTCTTTGGAGCACCTTTCTATTTTTTTTTTTGTTGTTGTTGGAGAGGAGGGAAAGATAGAGGGTGAAGAGGGACTTTTTTATTGTTGTTTTTTTTTTTCGTTTTTGTTTGTTTGCTTGCTTGTTTCATTTTGGATTGATTTGATTTTTTTTATTTTCTTTTGGGGTGCACTGCAGGGGTGAGGGGAGGACTGGAAGGTGAGAGGAATTAGGGTTCATGGTGTGAAATTCCAAAGATTCAATAAAGAAATTATGTTAGATAAAGAAGATTTAAACACAAATAAAAATAATGAGCTGGCATGTTTTATTCTTTTTTCAATGATGTTAGAAATGCATATCAATTATAGAATATTTAAACATTTGAAAAACCACCTCACAAAATCCCCAATACTAGACAAGAGAAGACTTCTTTTGAGTTGTTGGTAAAGGCTATCCAAGGGACTGTCCAACACACAGCCTATTTCTATTGTCCTTGGTTGTCCCCAAGAGGTGGAAGATAAGTTATTATTGCTGAAGAGACCATGAACTTCAGTAATAGGGTCCAGAGTTCCCTGAACTGGAACTGACCTGAATTTCTCCTCTCTGAGGACTAGCTTTCATGGTACCAGAAGACATCACACAAGCTTCCAAAGTGGGAAGCAACCAGCAACTCTACCCCTCCATGATGCCTATGAACCACCATGACTACCAGCACAGCACAAAACCCTAAGAATACAGAAGTGGCATACATACGTTAGCAGTAACCCACAGTGCTCTAACTGAACTTAACAAGCGAGAAACCATGTCTGGTACTGGAAACCTAGAACTACCCAGGGATAGTGAAGTCACAGGGCTTGCAGGAGAACCCATAACTACTACTTTCCTGGACCTGAATAATTCCTAACAACATTTATAAACATTTGTCTTTATATTCACAGACAACTGTAGTCCTCACTCCTCATCAAGGAAACTTCTCTTTGCAACAGAGACCATTACAGAAAATTGCAACCAATAAAAATGCAGAGTTGTGGAGCCTAGTTCCAAAACAGTCCTACACCCAAGGCTCAGGGGACATGAGAAGAAGGGGTGGAAAAGAGCCAAATGATCAGGGATTCTGTTATGAGATTTTTCTCCTGGTAATGTCAGAACTATATCCACAAAGTCTCACTGATGTGACTGCCCAAACGAGCCAAACCAGGACAACAATAGGCATGCAAAGTGGATGGTAAAAACCCATGAGACCTTAACCCCACACAAAGACTTTCAGGCAACTAAGAAATACTGAGAGCAGGAGAAAGTCTTCCCCATAGATGACCACACCAACTGGTTTTCCGATATCAAAAGGTCAGACCTGAAAACATACTTATGACTAACATTGTATAGCCTGAGCAGTTTATATCTAGGAATATAATATCTATGTATGTATACATATATTCATGCAATAACAATGTAAAAAGAGGGCATGGATTTGAAAGAGAGTAAGGAGGAATATACTGTAGGGTTTAGAAGGAGGGAAGGGAGGGGAGAAATGATATACATTATAATCTCTAAACAAAACCTCTGTCAAAAATATCACAAAGCTAAAAGTAAAATCATCCAATTTAATTACTCAAATTTAAAAAAAAAACTGTTGATATTTTAGAGGTCATCATATGTCTATCTATACTTGCATGTGAGTATTTATATAAGCAGAAATATTATTCTATATAAACTATGTTCAAATTTATTTGAGTGAATGTGTTATTAGCATTCTGTTGTAAAGCATAGGTATTAGAGTCAAAATGCTTGTGTTCAAACGCTGGCACCATCCCTTAGAACAAAACACCAAGATGTGACACAAATCTGAAATGTCGGCATTCAGGAAGCGAAGGCATGAGGAATGTCATGAATGTGAGGATAGCCTAGGTCACATAGTAAGATCTAAGTAAGCCTAGACTACCATCTGAGTCCCTCTCTTGGTAAACCAAACCAACCCATCAAATCTAACCAATGACAATGAAAGTACCACTTAGTAAATAAGAAGTCCTAGAAAGTTATTTTTGATGATTGATTCTTCATGAGGGATATCTATTAAGCCATAAAAGATTTGTATACACTTTTGAAAACATTCTTCTACTATTGTATTGTCTTGAATACAATTCCACTTCTTTGAAAAACACATTTAATTTTATATATATATATATATATTTCTTTTTTATGCCAGAATAAATAATTTCTTTGCTTACTAATTTCTGCACACATCTTTGACTGATCCTTTAGGCCATAAATAGATTTTCATACTAGGAAAACTTTCTGTTTTTACCACCTTTGGGGTATTTATAAGATTTGATGTATAGATCACAGCTATTACTCAAGTCTGCTGGAGATCTTGAGAAAGTTTAAGAATTTAGAAAAAAAATGTTCAAAGAGAAAGACTAGGTAAAGGGAGATTGTACAGCCATTTCATTCACTTAAGATGGTGGCTCACTACAGCTGTGCTTCATTGGCAAAGAATGGTGCCTCCGTGCTCTAGCCAGGCATGGACACCAACATAGTGACTGATTTTGAAACACTGTATTAGTAGTTTTAAATTTGGTGCAGTTCTAATACCAGATAAGCTGCTAGACTTGAATTCCTTTTGGCACAAAGATCTTCCCTGAACAGCAAAACCATAACTCCTGGAGCCAGCTGAAGCTGGAATAAAATGTACAGCCCCTTGGCAAGTCAGACTCCATGAGCATGCCACTTTCTGGGCCCAATGTAGTGTTTCTAAGCCACCTGAGCTGTTCACAGCCTCCTCTGCTCTGCAGAACACAGATCTGTACTCTGCATGCAGTTCACTCAGGGGAGACCTTCAGTGTCTGGGAACCTCCTCCGATTTCCAAGCATGGCTCAGTCTAGATATAGTATGCACATCTCATTAAGCTTGTTTCACTCTCCATTTCATTCTCTTATAACTACTAAATGCTAAATAATATCTCCACTAAAAATTACATGAAGGGCAGTGATTGTCACATTTCTGATCGCTTACAGAGGTGTGAAATTTGCTGTATTGGAAGATCATATCTAAGTGGAATGGATGCTTAATATTCTAACATTTTGGGGGCAAGTTAATGAAATTTTAATATGTACCTCATATTACAGAAAGAATAAAATCAATTAATAGTTCAGACACTCATACAAGCCTCTGGTAAACTACAATTGGTGAGGAGCAATGTCAGAAGCAATAGTTATTCCTGAATATAGATCAGATAGTTTCACTGAATCCAGATGCAGAGACGGTATGTGTAGTAGTACATGGAGAATGAGAACACACACTGATCCCCCAGCTCAGTCTCTTTCCTCAGCTATTCCTTAAGCACTGGGCTACTTTCCAGCTTTGACTGTTTTTTTTTTTTTTTTTTTCTTAAACTGATCTACTGTTCCTCAAGGATTTTGTTAATACTTCAAAAGATACTTTGTACATTTATTTTCATTGATTATTTGATTGATTGATTGTATGTTGGGGAGAGGTGGGAGGCACATGTCAAGGCACAGGTCCAGTGGAGGTCAGAGGACAACTTGCAGAAATTGGTCCTGTCCTTTTGTCATGTGGATTCCAAAGATCAAACTCAGGTCATCAGACTGGTAGCAAGTGCTTGTACCCTCTGACTCATCTTGCTAGCCCTATGATTACTTTTTATGTTGGCAATATGAAAGCTTTATTCTAGTCCCAAACCAGCTCTACAGTTTTAGAATAACATAATATAAAACAACTACATGTTTGGAAATAATTTTATTCATTAAAAAAACTCTTAGCTACTTTTATAGGATGTTAAGGTTGATGTTAGTTATAATTGTACCAAAATGTTTTTCCTAACCATATAGGACTCATACTCTACTATCATGTAAAAATTTCAAAAGCAGCATATTATAAGAAACTCACCACTTTCCAGTCAAGCTTCAATTATTCTTGTTATCTTGTTTCACTAATACAACTATGGGGATATATATCTTCACTTTCAGAATATTGTTATTTTGAATAGTGAGATTATAAATTTGAGTATAATTACAGAGTTCAGCTTTCCCTGACAATTTTTATGTTCACTACTAAATTGCTTCCCTCACATTTTTCTTGTTTGATTACTGATGTCACTACTTATTTCAGTTAACTTACTCATTATTTTAAATATCCACTCAGATGAATTTCTAAAAGATTCTAAGAATGATCCTACATGCTGACAGTATATTGGTGAACAAAGCACTTTAAACAGCGACGTTCAAACAACTTAATGCTTATAAATAACCACAAATGTCATAGGCCTTTGGAAAGTATCTTTCAAATGTACTCTTTTTGCCTTTTAAAATAATAACTTTTGAGATAAACTTATAAATACAATATAAATAACTTATAAAGATAAACCTTTAAAGAATACAGTTCAACAACTGGTTAGGCACAGGGTTTGAAAACCACCAGAATGATTAATTATAATGTACATTCATTATATCAGAAGGTAAGCCTGTGTCCATTACTAATCACTTCTCATACTTCCCTTTCTCAGCTCCTGACAAATGCTAGTATTCTTTCTATTTCCACCAATGTGCCTACTCTAGATGTTTCATACAATTGGAATCATATAACACCCAGTGACTTGTTTTTGTCTTCTTTTATTTAATGAGTTTTCAAGTTGATCTATGTTGTAACCCATATGAGGAATTCCCTCCTTGGTATTGAATAATGTTCTTCTGGTGTGCACATAAATCATCGTTTGTTCATGCACTCATTCACTGACACATGCTTGGGTTGTTTCTCCCTTTAGTCCTTTAAATGTTATGTATCAGTTTCTGTGTGGTCATATGATTTTCTTTCTTTTTTAAATTTCCAAAAACACTGTTCTTTGTTTTGTTTTTTTTTTTTTTATCTTTTTGAGATTTATTTATTATGCATGCAGTGTTCTGCCTGCATGTACCCGTGAAGGCCAGAAGAGGGCACCAGATCTCATTACAGATGGTTGTGAATCACCATCTGTGGTTGCTGGGAATTGAATTCACGACCTCTGGAAGAGGAGCCAGTGCTCTTTAACTCTGAGCCATCTCTCCAGCCCCCAAAGCACACTTTTTCAACAAATGAACAAAGTCCATGGATTGAAGCTGGAACCTCTCCCACTCCTCCTGCCATTGAACTGGTTAGGACTTGTTTGGATTTGTTGTTGCCAGACACACAGGCCAGTGGCATCAGGGATTTGGTACACTAATGCAATATTTAGTATCTCTCTGCTAGAGCACCAAGGTGAACATCAATATCTGCTTCTAGAGAATCCTGGATTTAGGATTTTCAACTGTAACTACTCCAACTTCTATTTCTGAAGGTTTGAAATCAATGGATGGAACAGTAGACAGACATGTAATTGCAGTTTCTACTGTTTGTTCAAATGTCCAATCAAATTTCCTCTTCACTTTTTTTTTCTTCAAGGAAGCTGGTTAACTCTGTTTAACTCCTGCTGTGTTGGCTTTAATGCCACAGTAGTAGCCTGCAGGGTCACACTTGTACAATTGAAGGCCTTGTTCTTCAGCTATACCAATTAAAATCATACAACAACCAAAGCGGCCTCATTTCAGCATTCTGTGTGTAGACTTGAGAACTATCAGCAATTCTCTTACATAGCACGTCCACAGGAATCTCAAAGCCATATTTGTATTTCCATTTAGCTGCCTCATAGCATGCCCGCTGTACCTGGGGTCTGCTGTCAGCTGTCATCCCAGTCACAACAGGGCCAATGTTTTCAGTTATCTTGAACAAGTGATTCAATGTGCTGGTATCCAATAATGCATTGAGTATTTTCTTCTGTATGACAATTACTGTACAGTCATTTCCTCTGACAGCTTCAGATGTTAGTCCACCCTTATTAATAGCCTTACAAGCGTATTCCACTTAGTAGAGTCAGCTCTCTGGAGAGAAAATAGTAATGTGGCAGTCAAAACCAGCACTGGAACCATGGAACATGGCCTCCCCACTGTTTCAAGCACAATCTTGGCCATATGTTTTGCAATTCCTATCAACATCTTCTCTTTGGTGTAGACCCAGCAGTGATACTACTGGGTCAGATAGTAAGTCTCTCCTTCCCATTTTAAGGAAATGCTAATCTGTTTTCCAGATACCCATACCACTTTCAGCCCATCAGCAATTTACCAGGGTCATAATGTTTCCATATCATCACTGAAACTTTCTTTCCATTTTTATAATCATTCAAATGGCCATGAAGAGGTATCATATTATGCTTTTAAATTGCAATACTTTAGTGATGGATGATGTTAAACATCTTTCCATGTGTTTGTTGGTCTTTTGCATGTTTCCTTCAGCATATTGTCTATTCAGACCCTTTATACATTTTATGGCTTTATCACTGGGTGTGTTGAATTGTAATAATTCATTATATAGTCTGGATATAAGGTCTCTTATGAGATAAGTTATTTGCAAATATTTCCATGTATTCTGTGAGTTATCATTTTATTCTGCTGTGTCCTTGGAAATGAATTAAAATGAAGATTATAACATTTAATTTATCTACATTTGACTCTATTATCAATAAATTTGCTGCTATTTGTAGAAATCATTGCTAATCTAAGTAATAATTATTTGCTTCTTACATTCAGTTGTAAAGTTTATTAATTTAATAAATTTTGGTCTGTGATCTAATATTTAGTGAAAGCAGGATTAAACATCATCATTTCACAAATGAATGTTGTTATTTACTAATCCAAAAGGCATCTTTCTCCTTTCAATTGTCTTTACACTCTAGTGAAAGCCAATATACCATAAATGTAGGGTTTTATTTCTTGCCTCTCACTTCAATCATTTATAGATAGAAGTCATCATGTGAATCTAATGCCAGAATCTCATTGTTTTGTGTACTATAACTTATAGATTAAGTTTTAAAATTTAGAATTTTTCATCTTTTGAGAAGCATGGTCTCTAGTCACTATTTTTCAAGACTGTTTTGTTTTTGGTCTGGATACTTTATGCCTTATGTTTTCTGGGTCACCTCGTCAATTCTGATAAAGGCAACTCAGCTGGGAATCTGATAAGATTTATGCCAAATCTGAATCTGCTATGTTAGTAGCAAGCATTCTGCTTCTTGATTTTGTTTCCTCAGCCAATTCTGGGGTTAGCTTATCATCAGATCAGGTATGGTTTGCATGAATCCCCCTAAAGGTCCACACGTTGAAACTTTTTCTCTAGAAGTGGGCGGGATAGTACTGGAGGGTGCACAGGGCCTAGTAGGATTCCCTTAGATCCCTGGGCATGTGTCCTGCAATTGAAGGTAGGATACAGCTCAGACCCTTCGCCTGGGCTTGTCCTGTGAGCAGTTTGCTCTGATAGGTGCTTTCTACCATTGCCATCTGACATCATAATAAGCATCTCTAAGAATGGATCTTGTCTTTGACCACAACCTATAAAACTGTCAGATTAATAATTTTTTTCTTCATAAATTTATTGGCATAAAACTTTTGGTGTAGTAATGTGAAGCTAAGAAGTACAATATCCCAACCTAGATGCCCCTTACAATAATTCTACTGGCTTTCTACTGCACTCTGGATACATTTCTCACTTCCTCCCAAACTTGGTCTTCAGTCTTCTGGGCATCTACTCTTCTCTTTTACCTATCTTAAAAGCACCTAACTGCCTCAATGGTTTCTTTATGGTCCTCCCCAGGGCATGCATATTTCCTCTATCAGATCTACCGCTTTTTCCTTTGCCTCAACTGAAATCCTTTTCTCCGGAACCTTCACAAGCCTAATTGTTATCATTGCTATAGTTTTGATGTGGATAACCTCCAGAGGGTTAAGGCCTTGGGCCACTGCCCAGCACTGTACACTTTGAGAGTTCCAGGAACCATTAAGACCTGGGGCCCAGAGAGAACAGTGTAGGAACTTAACAATCTGTGACCTCATTGGGGATATTAGAACTCCATTGCCTCCCCTCTCTCTTGCCCTTTCTTCTTCCTACTTGCTCTCCTTCTCTCTTTCTCTCCCTCCCTCCTTTTTGGCCAGTGGGAGGGGAAGACTTTTCTACTTGCTATGATACACTGCTTCCTCCAAAGGCATGGCCCCAACTAAACAGTTTATTCTTTTAAGTTGACTATCACAGGTATTTTATCATAGCAACAGAAAGCTAACAGGATCATTAAAGTATCAGTTCTAGTTTTGTACTCGTGATGCTTTGCTACATTTATCATATAATTGAGTGTTGAAAAGAATCCCACAACTTTGACTCTCTAGTTGCTTTGTTCATATTATCATATTTTATTTTCTTTGAGGTAATTACAATCTGCTAAAACATTGGTTGCTTATTTCTTTTGTTGTCTAGCTTCTTATCTAGAATACAGACTCTAGCATCTGTGCATCTTGCAGAAATCTTGGCACATAGCTTATATTCAGTAAATACACTAAATGTTTCTGCATGGATTACTACCTGTTACATATGATTTTAATTCTAGTAGCAGAGGTAAGTAAAATGAAAGTATCAGGCAGAATTAATCAGCACCAGTGTATTAGGCTGGTAAGCTAAGCATTTTTCCACCTATGGTCTAGTGTAGTATTCTAGAACAACGTTATAGATAAATTTGATGTACACTCATAGTCTACAAAAGAAGAATCTATGCTTTAAGATGGTAGCAGCTCATTGGGCAGGTGATAGAACCAATATGCAGCACCATGAAGCCTGACTCCAAGGGTTGCATCCATGGGACTTCATGGCTACCCAGGTATAGAATAAAGTTGTCTTCGAGGGTTGTTGTTTTATATATAACTTAAGCCATATATCACTTATGTACTTAAAAACCCCTTTTCTTAAGGCTCTATACACAGAAAGTAAGAAGGAAATGCATGGTGTAATAACTTGGTAGGTAGCCTTGCCTATCTCTCCAAGGGGTTTATTTCTGTTCTCTTTGAGCACACTGGGTGGGATGAGACAACCAAGTTATCATCAATAGAGTATAACAGTTTTATTTATTCAAATTAATTAATTTCTCTGGTGAGAGGAAATGGCTTTTTTTT
>CABHPQ010152745.1:0-11336 GCA_902168405.1 Peromyscus aztecus
ATGTTTTTAAGCTAAGCATTGAAGAGACAATTAAAACATTTTAAGATCACATTATTTTAATTTTCTGGAAGTAGATGACTATGGATGATAAAGAGAACCTTGGTGATAAGTACACACCACAGCTTTCACTATACTTCTGAAGTAGACACATAAAAGTCATTAAATCAATTTACTTATATATACAGTTATTTGTGTTTAATTGGCAATTTAATTAAGAAAACTCAGTTTTAAATATGACACTGTTATACCAAAAATTGCTGAAAAGGTCTTATTAAAAAAAAAAAAAAAAAAAACGGAGCCAGATATTGGGATGAAAGCTGAAAGATCAGAGAAGCAGAGCAAGAGCCACAGCCAACCTCATCTCTCCAACTCCTCAGCCAATCCTGTTTCCATGAATGCTCAGACTGAAAGCCTCTGAGTCCTTGCCCTTGAGGGTCTCAGCTGAACTGCTGCTTAGTTCCTGTTTCCTCACACCTTACACACTGTTCTCCACCCAGCCATGTCACTTCCTAGGATTAAAGGAATGTGTGCTTACCAGTACTGGGATTAAAGGTGTGTGTGCTTACCAGTACTGGGATTAAAGGTGTGTGACACCACTGCCTGGCTCTGTTTCCAGTGTGGCCTTGAATTCACAGAGATCCAGATGAATCTCTGCCTCCCAAGTGATAGGATTAAGGGTATGTGCCACCACTGTCTGGCCTCTATGTCTAATCTAGTGGCTGGCTCTGTCCTCTGATCTCCAGATGAATTTATTAGGGTACACAATATATCACCACACACTATAATTTTTTTTTCTCCACCGATACATAGCTGAATAGAGAAGGATAAACAACTGTGGAATTATCTAATAGTTGAAAGGAAACTTACAGAAACTAGAACAATGGCTTGATGTAGTTAAGGATCAAATTCTAGTAATATCATAAGTGCCAAAATATTGTGAAGTAAGAAATAAATTTTGAGTGTGTATTTTATAATCTTGTAGCAGAAATCATGACTCAATTTTCAAGTAATTTATAAAAGTATTAGTAACAAGATATTTGTATTTTATGAATTTATTAAGTTTAATGTGGACTTTACATCATGCTTATAGTCGTCTGATTTCATGTATTTTGTACAGCAACCCCTCCTCAGATATATGGCTCACAAATAACATCCTTAAATGTAGGTTGTCACTTCATTGTGTTTTCATTTTTTGTATAGAAATTTGGTAGTTGAAAGTAATAACGCTCTATTTAATATTTGCTTTTAATGTCTGTTCAGTAGTTTTAAATAGAAAACCAGATTACCACTGAAGTAAAATTGTTACTGTTGAAACATTTCAAACCTCTAAAGACATACAAATAAATCCTGCTTAAAATATATAACGTTTTCAAACAAATGTATAGAAGTGCGCCCAAGTTTTACAAACATTCCTGTAGTAAGTTTTAATGATAAGTTGATATAAAAATTGTTTAAAGGTTCAGTATTCATGTGTGAAAGTGACATCAGTATCACAGCTGTGTGTCCTTAGCCCACCAGTTTAAAAGGTAGACAATCTTATGAATAGTATTTGAGTCAAAAATTCATATATTTTTTTGTAGGAATTGGCTTAAACATTTTGCAACTCTTTTGGCATTATCCATCAAGCCTAGGGCTTAATACATGGATGATTTGACAAATCCCTTTCTAAGGCTATAGTCAATGATACTACACACAAATGTGTTACAATAGATATACATCCCAACATTTACTTCAACACTACTTCTAATTAGAAGACATAAACAACCTCCTGTCTCACCAGCACTGCAGTTTATACATTAGTGGTGGTTTTTATATAATTCATTATAATGCCACAATGATGGGGAATGTACAAATCTCAGATATAGGTGTCAACCTGAATATAACACATGGGAAAGGCCAATTAAAGTTTCCTTTGCCTATAATTAAAAGGTAGGTTAAACTGATCCACACGTTGCTGTGGTTAAGCTCTGAAAAAGTGGTTGCTTGGGAAGAGATCGAGGATTGTATCCACAGTTGCTATTTGAGTTTGATTTCAATATTGTATACATGGATGTAGAAACTATATAAAAACTTGCTAGGGTATACTATAATGGTGTGTGTGTGTGTGTGTGTGTGTGTGTGTGTGTGTGTGTGTGTGTGTACTTTTATACACATGTGACACATTTCAATCAGGTTTATTTCAAATCCACATACATGCAGAGTATGATCACTATTAACAGTTTATTTTTTTCATACTATTCTACATTGAATGCTACAAGCCTTTAACATTAAGTTTTCTTTCTTTTTTTTTTTTGGTATTAAGATTTCAGATGAGCAACTCTGAAAGCCACACCAGAAGTTGTGGCACTAGAGAAAAAAATAATTATACTCTTCCAATTAAGAGATTGCTGCCTTTGATAGAAAGGTATATTTTGGTTGTGCTCATGAGTAATTTTTTTTGGTTCTGTCCCATAAGTCATCAGTCTCTTGTAACTGTGTTATAATTTATATATGAGCAACTTGTGTCATGTGTGATAACTAATGTTCAAATATAATTGTCATTTCATTTTAAAAATATAACTTTCACTACCACTTACTTTTGACTGATCTTAGTAACTAACAATAGAACATTTTAAATGTACAATGTTCAAGACAGCCCTTTAACAGAAGCTAATAAATGAACTCTAAGGCCAGTGTTTATGAACCAAATAGATGAAAGAAGAAATATTTTGCCATTTATGTTTTCTTTACTTCTTAGTTATCTATTTTTGCTCATCAATGGCAAACTCAAATGAAGTTAGGTTCATTCCAATGTCTGTTATAAAATTCTAATTTCCAGTAATCTCAGGTACGGTATGCCGATGTCGCTGATGATGGCACCACCCATTACTGCCTAAAGGATAGCCAGAAAATCAGCAGCAGTTATATTGGTGAGGAATGCAGATGGGCTTACCTAGGAACTCTGATTCAGGGTACCTGGTGTGGTGAGCATGTGTGCCAGGGCTGCAGTACTCAAAGTCTGAAATGGAGAAGAAGTTGCTTCCAAACTTATTCATTATCTGTAGGTTGTCTGGAGATTTTTGTCATGTTTGCTTTGCTGGGTCTCCCCCTGCTGTGGAGCATAAAGTTTACTGCAGCCCAGTGAGCAGCAGAGGAGGAGGAGAGGATGAAAGAGAACGTGAGTCAGAACTGAACCACAGCCTTCATAAGCCAGTCTATGAAGTAAAGGTATGTCATGTTTTTCTTACATTTGGTAGAAACAAGTTCTAGGTCATGCTACATCCAAGGCTTGGAAATCACACTATGATGTGGTACCATAAGGTGTTAATCTCTGGGAACAGATTTAGAAGTTTATTCCTAAAGAGGATTTTTTTCAAAACCAACCTGACTTCTCTCTTAAAAAAATAGCACTTATGTGATTTCAGTTTACTATAAATATAATCACCAGCAAGTCAGAATTATGAGGATAGAGAAATGCAATTTCTACTTCCTAATAAGTGTAATAAACTATTTTCTAGGATTCAGAAATTATTATTGATGAAAATGACTTAAAATCCCTGGCATTGTCTAGGTGCAGTTTTCCTATTTCCCAATGTCTTTACAGAAAAAAATATTTTGTATATTGCTTTTGTATCTACATTTCTTGGCTAATAAATTATTTATGATGTTCAATATCAAATTGTACTGTCAATGAAAGAGCCTATTGGTGTATTCACACAAACAATATCTAGTCAAAATTGGCATAGTAGGTTCATTTGATCATTTGTAGATTTTAATCTTCTTGGAGAGTTTCTAGAGAAGGATGAAAAAAATAATATCAGTGTTGAAGATTTAGAAATTTGTATTGTTTTGTATGTATATGTATGTATTTGTGTGTGTATGCTATCATGTGTGCAGGAGCTGGATGCAGAGGACCAAGAGATCAATCTCACGTGTCTCCATCAGCATTTTCTCCACTTATTTATTTACTTGTCTAATTGAGGTAGAGTGTTTGATTGAAACAAAAGTTTGCCAATTAGCCGAACTGGCTGTCCATAAGCTCCAGGAATCCACTGTCTTTGTTTCCCAGTACTGTTCTAACAGGCTACACAGGCTGTGTACATGAGTTCTGAAGATACAACTTACGATGTCTGCATGACAAGCACTCTGCTGACTGAGCTAACTCTACGATGCCTACTTACCAATTCCATAATGGAAACCAAAATGCTTAGAAAAGCCCAAGTGTGATGTTGTAATTGTTTTAATTTTAAAATTCAGAATGCTTACTTATTTCTTATAGTCCATACTGACTTTATGAATATCAGAGAATAACACTTTGCATGACCAAAATATTAATTATGAGAAACAAAAACATCACAACATAGATATTCTACTAGGACAAATGAATACGTTTTAATTCCTAAAGCAAGGTGAGCAAAATTTTGGTTTGTAGTTTTGCTTTTATTTTTTTCAGTTTACTAATGTTAGAAACAAGCTGAAAGAAGTCTGTTTTCAAAATGGAATTCTGAACATTTTCTTTTTGTCTAATTTTGACAAAGAAAATTATTCCAGAAGATGAAGATGCAGGTATCATCTTATGCTTATAGACCAAGCCAGAGTATAGCACATTATAAAATCCTCATGGTTAGTTTTATTTACTTACAAATTTCATTATTTTATCAAGAATATTTTCCTTTTTTAGTTATGAATCTTATTCATTTGGGGTGGGTGCACATATACCAAATCATGCATGTGGAGGCCAGAAGAAAATTTTCTGAGGTCTGTTATGTCCTGTCATCTTTGTGCGGTCTCTGTGAATAATTATCAGGTCATGAAGCTCACATGGGAAGCTTGTGAGCCTTATCCATTGGACCATCTCTTAGGCACCCACCTGTAATTGTTTTTTCAGCTTTTTTTTTTTCAGCCTCTTCCAGGTTGGCCCAGAATTCATTATCTAGTTCAGGCTGTCCTTGAATTTTACAAGGCCCTGTTGCTTCAGCCTCCAGAGTTTCTGGGTTATATACATGAGCTAGGTTAAATACACATCACACATTAGAAGGTCTAGGGGCTTTCTGTCAAGCCTGAGGACCTGAATCCAAAATCTGGGTTCCACAAGGCACAAGGAGATGACTAACTCCTGAAAGCTGTATTCTGACTTCCACAATGGCATCCGTGTGTCCAGGCACATACACTTGAACACACACACACACACACACACACACACACACACACACACACACACATACACACATACACACACACCACACACCACACCACAACCCCCCCATACACACACACATGCAACGTAATGGAGAAATAAACTTTGATCTAATATTTTCAGTTCCTGAAATTTAGTCTGCCAAAATCAACTAACAGTAATTAAAACACACATGAAAATATATTCAACCAAAGCATTGTTTAAAAGACTATTGTTTTGTTCGTTTATTTGTTTTTAAATGGAGGCTTTGGGAGCACTGGAGAAATTCAGTGGCTAAGAGCACTTTCTGCTCTTGCAAAAGACACACATCAGGTGGCTCACAACTCTTTGTAACTACAGATCCAGGGTATCTGACACATCTAGCCTCCTTGGGCACCTGCACTTATGAGCATAAACTCTCATGAAGAGACACATAACTAGACATAATTTAAAACAATAAATATAAATATTTTAAAAATTCAAAGGGAAGTTTTATATAATAGAAATTGCCTAGATATGTTATTTAATTCTTAGATAATAGAATGTAAAGAGATAAAAATTATGATGGATTTCTCCATATATACATATAGATAGATATAGATATGTAGACATATATATATAGATATGGAACAGTTTATATCTTATTAGGAAAAAGAATAATACAAATAATTTTTGTAAAGCAAATTTGGAGCTTAAAGGCAATTCATTTTTAAATGACATAACTCATTTATTAATGGTTATAAAGTTATTGAAGAAAATTGGGCCATAGGGACATAGATACTTGTTTATTATCAATAAATGTTAGAGGGCTAGATTGTATTACGTGTATAGAAAAACAACAGCATAAACATAGTCTAGTCTCTTTTATAGTACTCTGGTATTTTACTGTGATGGTGAAAAAAGTACACAAGCAGTTAGATATGTGAAATCTACTGTTTATTTAGGTGTACTAAAGTCTCTATGAGGAATGAGAAGGACCCTTCATGAAAGCCTGACATGGAGACTCCCAGCTATCCAGAAGTTAAACTAAAACTCAGCACTAAGTATTCACAAAATAAAGAGATCTTGAAGCTAATCATGAGTGTATACTCAGTAAATAATTACTTATATTTGTCTCTGTATCACATATCATCTATGTGTGTACGTCTGTATGTATCTATCTATATCTTCATCTATTGATCATCTACCTATGTATTTACATATTTGCTTAATTTGCCATCAATTTCTAACTTGTATGTCACTCATCTATCATCTACCACCATATGTCTATCTATCTATCTATCTATCTATCTATCTATCTATCTATCTATCTATCTAAAATCTATCCATAAAAATCACCAACTTCTTAATTTTCTCTATTCTGTCATAAAAATGGCATGTTCAAGTTGGAGAAATTTCTTCAATTGGACTCCAGAAAAAAAATTATTCAGAAACTTCACCTGCCAAAACACAAACATAGTATTCCATTCTGTCGTAAGCTATTAAAATTGTCAAATTGTTTTGATTTATGATAATATCATAAAACCTTAATAGTATAGGACTTTCTAGAATTTGGTTTCTTCATGGAGAAATTAAATATTGCCATAGTGGGAAATTATCTGCCATGGAGTATGAGCATCCAAGTTTGATCCACAGAGCTCACATCACAAAAGACAGGCATAGTAGCCCATGTCTGTAACCCTACTCTGGGAAGGTGGAGATTGGAGGCTCACAGGGGTTTGCTAGCTTAATGAATGATATTTAGGCCCAGTGGGAGATGCAGTCTCTAATTCAAAGGTGGAAACTAGTCAAGTCTCAACAAATAAAAAATAATAGCAATTTAAATAGATCCTTGTGTCTTATCAGACCATAAAGCAATAAAACTACTAATCAAAAAATAAAAGAAACTAAAGAAACCATGAATATACTAGAGACCTAAGCAAGACATTTTTGAATAAACAGTAGGTCAACCAAGAAATCAAAGAGGAAAATTTTTTTTTTAAATCCAGAGAAAGAAGATAATAGAAATGAATTCTCCCATATCCATGATGTCACTAGTACAGAGCATCAGGCTAGCTTCTAGTATCAGGCACGGTTTCTCTCTTGCTCTGTAGGTTATGATGTCCAATTAGAAAGATGTTGTTTATAATCACTACTTTACTAAACCAGCATAATCCCTGACAACTACCTAAACATTAGTCTGTAAACTCACAGATACATGTAGTTTTCACCCCTCATTTGGGAAATTTCTCTTTGCAATGGGAAGATATCACTACAAAAAAACCCATAACCAACCAAAGTGCAGAGTTGTAGAGACCAGCTCCAAGAGATACACCTCTAAAACACCTCTGTATGTAAGGTTCACAGCAGAGAGGGTAGAAAGGTTCCAAGAGCCAGAATATCATGGAGTTTTCGGTGAGTCTGTATATCCTAATAACATTAAAAAAAAAACCTATATCCATGAAGTCTCACAGACATGACTGCCCAAACATGAGCTGGGCAGGGGCAGCAACAATACACTTGCCAAAATGGACATGGAAAGCCCACAGAACCTCAACCCCAAAGTGCTATATGCAACCCAGACTAAGGAATGCTGAATGTGGGAGAAACAGTTGTCCCCAGAGAAAATAATATCAATTATTCAGCCTTGAAAACATACGTGCAAGTGCAAGTAACATTACACAGACTGAGCAGGTTGTACTTAGGAGCATAGATATATTTACCTATGCGCATGCTCTATAACAGTTAATGAAAAGGAGGCTGTGAATTTGAAAGAGAGCAAGAAGGGTCACGTGGAAGGGTTTGGAGAGAGCAAAGAAAAGGGAGAAACATTGTATTTATAATCTCCAACATTTTTAAAGTGGAAAAAAAAAGATATTTGAAAATGCATGCATCCTATCAGGTACTGTGGAACGTAGCTCAGGTCCGACACTGACTTCTGAGGCCACTAGACTGGAATCTTCATTGCAAGGCATCTCTGATACCAAAAAAGTTTCTGTCTTTTTCCCTTTATAAACCTCTGTGAGAATTTAGTTACAGGACTGCAGCTAATCATAAAGGGTTACAGCATATGAACTGGATGTCCCTCCCCCACAAAAAGATGTAGTTTTCTTAAGTATACTTCCAGGCTGACTGGGTGATTACAATTATTGTGATTGTCAAGCAAAGGAACTTTACAGGCCAAGTATATATCTTGGACTATCGTTAGCCCTTTTAATGGTGTTTTTAATAGCCATTCATTGTTTGCCTCTGTTTTTGACTATTAAGTAGAACCCTTTGGAATATACTAAAAGTCTACTAGCTTCTATTAACCTGTCTTTGTGAGGGTTTCTATTGCTGTGAGGATGAACCATGACCACAGCTACTCTTATAAATGAAAATATTTAATTGGGGCTGGCTTGCCTTTTCAGAGGTTTAGTCCATTATCATCATGGCAGGAAGCATGACAACATACAGGCAGACCTGGTGCTAGAGAAGGAGCTGAGAGTTCTACATCTTGATCTGCAGGCAGCAAGAGGACCATTGAGTCACTGGGTGTAGCTTGAGCATATATGAGACCTCAAAGCCTGCCTCCACAGTGACACACTTCCTTCAACAAGGCCATACCTCCTAATAGTGCCACTCCCTATGGGCCAAGCGTTCAAACACATGAGTTGATGTGGGGCTATAGCTATTCAAACCACATAACCTGAAGGCTAAGGATGTCATAAAATAGCTTCTGAGGTTGATTACAGAGATGCCTATCCTTTGCTATAGCCTGCCAACCTGATGCTTGCATTCATATACTCTTAAAAGCTCTTCATTCTTGCCTTTACTTGTTCTGTTTTATAAAACTTTATGAAAGTCTTACCACATGAGAACATGGCATTTGGAGTAAATTCACTCTGTGTTCCTGAGCTTTGGTTGCTCATATTTGGCTCCAAAATAAATGTTGAGGTGGCAATTGTATTTTTGCATCAATACAAAGAACACATCCCTAATCCCAATTGTGAGGAACATGGAGGAAATGAAGACTAATTGGCACTAAAGTCCTCTGAGGTACAATCAGGCCTCAGAAGGTCATTCATTCGCTCATGCAATTATTTTTTATTTTCAGTTTCATGTTGTCTGTTCTCTGTATATCTGGCATATTTTATTTTCAGTTTGACTTCGGGAAGTATGAAGAGTTTATTGTATTAATTTTGCTTTCAGTACCTGCAGCCTAACACAGCCTTCTCACAGCTTGGCTTCAGTCTCCATCTACTTTTCCTCATTCTCTCTCATCTCTGCTCCGTTCTTGATTGTCATTGTTTCTTACTTTGATTTTCTTTCCATTTCTTTCTCTTCAAGCTCATTTTCTTTCATCAACACTCAATAAAGGTATTTTTCAAAGCTGATTGCTAAAGAACCTCATTTACCACCTCCTAGATTTTTTTTTATCAGTAGTCAAATCATCAGACTTTTCATTTTTACTTTTATTCTTTCAAAAGTACAATGGATGCTTGAGAGTGGCTTGGGGTCCTTTCCTAGAGATCAGCTAGCATTGATTATAGCCAGTGTGTCCTTATTATGTTTACATTTAAACACTTAAGTTTTGAAAATAATGAAGGGATGACTTTAATGGGAATACATGCAATATTTCTAACATTTTTCGTCTTTTTCTGATTTCTTACTATCAAAACCAAACTGTCTTTCTAAACTCAGATGACAATTGTATCATAGCAATACAAGCAATGTCTAAGTGATGCTTGCAGTTGTTGAATAGTGTGTGGGAGATGATGGATTGTGGAAATCCGTAATTATGCCAGGAATTGACATACTGACATTTATCTCTACTGAGAATAATATTGGGACATGATTCTTTCCAGGAAAGAGAGCTTTAGCAATGGTGGGAGCAGCTGGCTGGGCAGACCATTATTGTTTGTTTCTGTTTGTTTTTGTTGAGCACTTGAGCCTGTACTGGACCAGTTATTTGGTCTACACATGGTGTTTCCAGTGCCCCTGAAAGCTCAGAATGACAGCTGTCCAGATGCAATGCTCTCTGCTGGAAGTACTTATTCAGTTATCAAAGCTTAAGCATTTTTTAAGCACCACTCATTATTTTGCATGATTTGTAAAAATTCAGTTTTATGAGCCTTAGAGTCCCCTCTTGCTTTTCCAACTTGTAAAGACATAAAATGCAGAAATATATAAATACCTTTGATATCCTTTTCATAGAGCTGTGAGGATACATTGAATTATTTTGTAATTTTGAAGTGTCATGTTAATAAATGCTATTTTCATTATTTATTATATATGCATATTTATTATGTAAATTTCCTCCAGACACTACATAAATAAGTAAATAAATAAAATAAAACTTCTCATCTAATAGATGGCTGATTTCTTCATGTGTTGACCCTAACTATCACCACAAAGTCAAGATTACTTAGTGATGTCATTAGGATCTATCTTCGTATATAGGAAACAGTATTAATATGCTAAATGCTATTGTACATGATACACTTAAATAGATAATAAATGAAACAGAAGAAGATTGACTATAGTATATTTTGAGCAAATAGTCTAGCAAATGTCCATTTAACACTAACACAGTTCAGTCTACAAGAGAAAACGACTCACTGGGAGTGGCAGTTGTAAATTATTTTCTCTACTAGACTCTGGATCCTTGTGCATTTGACTTACTTCCTGTACCTTTTACCTATGTAATATGTTAGTTTTATCCCCCCCAGGACATATGTGGTAATACAACACATGCATTTCGTAGTCATCACTTAGAAATAGTGAGTGCTCTTATTGTAGTTCATGACTTTAAACAATTGATTCTAAGTTACAGAAACTGTCTCAATAAAGGCATTGCCTGTGGGAAGAAATGTCATCAGTGTCTTATCACTCTGCCCACTTGCTCCATTAAACTTTGTAGACAGAAGGGTAGAACGTCACTTCAATGATACTTGATAAGTAAAACTGTGAGGAATTCTCAAAGAGTTCATGTCTTTATCTCAATCGTGATTACATCTCAAAATGATTATGAAATTTGAACTTCTACTGATCAAAGGAATATGATTTTATTGTGTCCATCTCTGAACAATCTAAATATGATTTCACGCTCTGGTTTACCTTCAGGTTCTGCAATGTATGTCTTTCTCCTACTAATTATACATTCAGGCTTCTTCAATGAATATTTAAATTTTCATATGAATCAATATAGTCTTATTTCTCT
>CABHPQ010152746.1:0-51877 GCA_902168405.1 Peromyscus aztecus
CAGTCGGTGCTCTTAACCACTAAGCCATCTCTCCAGCCCCCAAGTTTTTTTTTTTTTTTTTTTTTTTTAATTGAAACACAGGGATGTGTATACATGCAGACCAGCCACTCCTTGAAGTGGCAATTAGGGATAGGAGTTCCCATGGAGTTTAAGAAGTCTTGAGTCTTTGAGTGTATAGTAGAAGAGGAAAAAGTTGGGGTTAAAGGATGGCATGGCAGGGGAGTGCCAGAGACAGTTGGGGTGGGCTAGAGAGTGAGCTGTGTGAAGTTAGTGCCATAGGTAAGAGAGCCTGGAGATTCCTGTGGGGAGAGCAGTGCTGAGAGACTGTTGCTTAGAGTCCCAGGGAGAGAAGGAGCCTTGACAAAGCCCTGAGGGAAAGTGTCTTAGTCACTGTTCTATTGCTGTGCAGAGACACCATGACCATGGCAACTCTTAAAAAAGAAAGCATCTAATTGGGGCTTGCTTCCAGTTTCAGAGGTTTAGTCCACATCATCATGGCAGGGAGAATGGCAGCACACAGGCACTGGAACTGTATCTGAGACCTTTACATGCTAATCTTCAGGCAGACAGAGGGACTCTGAGCCTAGTGTGGCCCATTGTTTTGTGAAATCTCCAAGCTCAACCCCCTGACCACTTCTAATTTGCCCTCAACCTCCTACCAAACTTGGTGTTTTGGGTGTATGTAGATGTCTTTTGATAATGTTTTGATGTGTATTTAATATAGGTACCGACTGACTGATTTTTTAATTCACATTTTCTTTCATCCTCAGATGGAAACTTTTATTTCCACATCTAGTTTACCCATCTCAGAGATTAGACAAAATGTTATTTTAAAAGCTTATGCACATTTCATCTCAACTTCTTACTTTATGCTGTTTGAAGAACCATTTTTAAAGAGTTAACTTACTGCTCTTTCGTCATTTCTGCAATTTCACATCTTTTCAGAGGTTATTGTGATTTCTTTTTGCTATTGACTGTGTAGGTGTCTGAGTCAGAAAGGGAAGAAAAACTGAAATTGCAGTGAATAAGCCCTAATTTCCTTCTAGCCAGTAAATAGTGCAGGTGTTACCAATTATGGACAAGCATCTATCCAAACCTTCCAGCATGTGGGCCTTAGAGTCACCTCTAATAGTTAGGGGAATAGTTTACAAGATGCCATGCTTTGCCTTTATCAACTCCCTACATCTGTACCTCTGAAACAGATGATTTGTTTTTCTTCCTTTCCCTCTCTCTTCCCTTCCCTTTTCTCCCCCTCTGTCCTCTCTCTCACTCCTTCTTCCACCCCACTTCATGCAGGATCTCATATAACCCAGGGTGGTCTTAACTTGCTGTGTAATTGTGGGATGACCTTGACCTTTTGATTCTCCTCCCTTCACCCCCCAAGTGCTGGGGATTACTGACTGGCAGAAAGTACTGTGAACTACACCTCCAACCCCAATTTGTTTATTTAAAGTAAAAACAAACAACAAAAAAACCTTTTAGATGATGGACTTTCTTTCCTGCTGGCCTGGCATTTACGGCCATCCTTCTGCCTCAGCCTCCTGAGTGCTGTGATTAGAGACATGCACTACAGTGCTGCTCTTAAGACACGAGGTTTCTAAAATGCCAAATTCCTGGGCTCAAGCAACCCTGCTCAGTGGCCTAAGCAGCTGAGCCACAGGTGCATGCCATCAGCCCCAGGCATTTTTTTCTCATTTCATGTGGAAAGTGGGTGGACTTGCGTTGTTAATCGAAAATGACACTGTTCTCCCCCTCGTTTGTGAGCTCCTGTTATCTGCGCAGCCACGTCTCTAGAGACTTCTTCAGCAAAGTCAGACGGAATTGCATTGAGCATATGTCTTTGGTTACTTCACCGTGTAAACCCTGAGTAATCTGGCGATTGCTGTAGAAATTGGATGGAGATCTGAGCTCTTGAGCTGTGCTTCCATGGTGAAGAAGCTGAGTTGTGTGTGGCAGGCGTTTAGGATATTAATGTTTGGCCTTGATCTCAGCCAGCTTTGTAGACGGAGTTGAGATTGACTTCTCTGGGGAACAGAAGCAGCTTTCTCAGGGAAGATCCTGTTTTTTGTTTTAAAATTTAACTCTGTTAAGTTCTCTCCTACACAAGTACTGTTTTTTCCCTTCAAAATTAGTTCTTAAAACTTTTTTCTTGATGAGATGTGTTGTCCTGATAGCCATGGTTCTAGAACAGGAAGTAATTGTTCCTGCCATCTTCAACTCTTTACTGTGAGCCTTGTTTTAGGGTGACTTCAAGATAGGTACCCCTTCCCTCCTAATTGGAACTAGCCTAATAATAAAAATTTATTTAAGGCTGAAGACATTTTTCCTATGGCCTTAATGTAGACTTAGCTCTTGAAGTCACTGTGGCTCATTTGATAAGAAGCACTTTGTGACTTTTCATAGTCTTTGACATCTGGTAGCCAGTATAGACATAATTACAATGAATTGTAAAGTGTTGTTTAAATATTTAAAGTAAATTTCATTTATTGAACATAAAGCAGAATTAATTTAATGTTACATAAGTTGTGAGTGTATGTTCAACGTATAAACAATTTCTATTAATGTTTAGTTACGGTTTTATCATTCTCTCTAAAAAGATCTTTTGAACTGTTGTTTGGGCATTGTGCTCTGAGCTTGGAGATTCCGGTGGAGATTCAAAGAATAGCAAGCAAGTTTCTGGTCTGAGGAGCTTCCAGCTCCTGGAGCAGAAGGATTTGTAAGTGTATGTATGACCAATGCCTAACAGAAGTACATAGCCTGCATGGTAACAAAAAAGGAGTGAGCATTCTCTTCAGGGAGATTTATACACAGGAACTCCCCAAAACACCAGTTTTCAGGTGATGTATAGGGGAGAAATGAGCAGTGAGGGTGGAGAAGTGTGGTGGTAAGGGAAAAGTCAGGAGTTTCAAAGAGGAAGTAGCCAACAGTGTTAAATGCTGCAGAGAAGTCAAGGACACTGACAAATTTTGAAGTGTTGGGCTGGAGCCTTTGATAGACAGGCACTCCACCGCTTAGTTACCCTCCAACCTGAGGGAAGAATTTATTCATCAGTTGTTCTATACAGGAATCACCCTGGAGAGGACAGCTTCAGTGGAGCTGTGGGTACCACAGCTACAATGTAGGGGTTGAAGAGTGAATAGGAAGAAAATGTGGCATGGAGGTGTAGTTTATTGTCTGAGAAATTTGTTAGAGATGTTGCAAGAGGCAGGAGCCCATGGAAGGGCGTGCATGGGAGATTGAAAGCACGTGGAAGCACGTGGAAGCACGAGAAACGTGAGCTCCTTGGCAGGTCTAGGAGGGAAGGGTAGCAGCGTGGAGACTGGAGTCTGAGGAGGAGGAGAAACTGCATCATGTAAGTAATGCTGGGCCCTTGTGTTTGGTTGCTTTTCTTTCTTCTGCTGCCATTGTGTACATGGTGCTGTGTTCACATTGCAGTTCAGATACAACACATGCAGAATCCCAAGGACACGGTACTAAAAGGTGAGTTCAGAAAGAGAATGAGTTGGAAATGGACTATAGAGGTTCTAGAATGATTGCAGTTATGTAGAGAGCACACACTGAAGGATATGGGTGCAGATCTGCTGTTTGAGAATTTGAGTTTGGGTAGGTTGTTTCCCACATGTGGGGATTATTTGGGTTTCAGGGAGGCAGGTAAGACGAGACTAGAGGAACACAGCCCCAGGTGAGGACAATTGGAGAGCCTAGGAAGAGGACGCTTGGAATTATGAAGAGTTTTGAAGGCTTGTTTGGATCTCCTGGTTCAGGGACGTGATGACTGCAAGTCTTAACGTGGCACAGCCCAGTGTTACTTGTTCAGAAACTACCTGAGGAATACTGTGAAGAATGTTAGAAACAAATGGAACCCAGGAGATGAAAGGTACTTGTCTTGCTTCTACAGGCTGCCTTTGGACAGGTCTGGGTGCTGAGGAGGGGAATGGTGTCCAGTTCAGGCCTGGCTGCTTACAATAGTCACCTCTGCTTTAGAGACAGCAAGTTGTGGAGAATTTCTGAGCCCCATTAGTGTTTCATTTGATCTGGTTTGTTCCTCATCACCTCTTCCCCTTTCCTTCAGATCTCTCATCAGCCTTTTTTTTTTTTTCCCTTGAGAGACACTTTCCTTTCTGTCCTGGGAAATCAGGCTCCTTTCTTTTCTCTGTGTTGTACCTACCTTGGACCTTGGTTTTTGTATGGATTGTAGTAACTTGCTCAGTTGTCTGTGTCCGTGACCACCCTGGGTTCCTTGGATGTGTGGGGGAATGCCTTTTGTCTTGGAAGTCACATCACTGGCAGGCATTTGGTGGGATATCAGTAAGTGAGATGGTTTGAATTGAATTGCCTGCCATGTCTAAGTAGATTTCAAAATCAGTGCCTTTTGGTTGTTTTTGTTTGTTTCGAGACAGCATTTTTTTTCTGTGTCACCCTGGCTGTCCTGGAACTTGCCCGTAGAACAGGTTGGCCTTGGACTCAGAGATCTGCCTGCCTCTGCCTCCCGAGTGCTGGGATTAAGGATGTGCACCACCAGGACCCGGCTTAGGTGCATTCTTGGCTTCTCAAACTCATTTCACTGCCTTACACGTTTACACCTTTAATGTATCAATCCTGAAATCTTTATTGAGATGCTAAAGGTGTAGTATTGTAGTGTCTCCTTGTAACATTGCCATCTTTCAGATATTGGTAGACTTGTGCTATTTCTCATGCTCTCACTGCTGAGATGGCTCTGCAGTTAAGAGTGCATACTGCTGAATATCATTAGGAATCACTTCATTGGCTTTCTGTTTGGTTTTGTTTATGCTAGGTGTCCGGTTCTATCCTAGGTCTCTGGGCTGTCCAGCTTCTGGGTCCTGGCTCACCAGGCAGTGTCAAGGGTGGATTCCCTCTCATGGCGCAGGTCTCAAGCTAGAGCAGTCATTGGTTAGCCACTCTCCCAAGTTCTTTGCCGCCTTTATCCCCCACATCTTGTAGGCAGGACAAATTGTAGGACGAAGGTTACATGGCTGGGTTAGTGTCCCAATCCCTCCACTGGTCACAGGAGATGGCCAGTTAAGGCTCCATATTCCCATTGCTAGGAGCCTTAGCTGGGGTCACCCAGATTCCTGGGAGTTTCCATCGCACTAGGTTTCTAGCTTGTCCTTGAGATCTCCCTCCGCCCCCATTCTAGTTGTCTGTGCCAGTACTCTCTCCCTCCATCCTCTCCACATCTGATCCCTCCTGTTCCGGTTGCTTTGTCCAGCCTTAATACAAGGGGAGGTTCTGAGTCTTACTGCAACTTGATGTGCCATGTTTGGTTGATTTCCATGGGAGGCCTGCCCTTTTCTGAAGACAGAGGAGGAGTGGATGTCGGGGAAGAGAGGTGGGGAGAGGCTGGGAGGAGAGGAGGGAGGGGAAACTGGTCTGGATGTAATATATATGAAGAGTGCATACTGCTCTTGCAGAGGGCTGTAGTTCACTTCTCAGCATCTGCATGGGATACCTCACAACCACTTGTATCTCTAGCCCCAGTGGATGCCCTGCCCGCTTCTGACATCTGAGGAACTCGGGGTGGAAGGAGCAAACTGACAGTTGAAAGTTGTCTCTGACTTCTCTACATGCTCTGTGGTATGCCTACGCCTGTACTCATACACATGCACACGCTAACAGTAACAACAGTAGTGAGAAGAAACATTGGGAGAGAAAAAAGAATCTTGAAAGCAGGGTATGGTGGAATGTATATGTAATCTCTGAGAAGGCAGGAGGTTGTGAGTTTAAGGCCAGCCTGGGGTGCAATATAAAAGAAAATAACCCCCCCCCATAGGGTATTTCTGTGTATCCCTGGCTGTCCTGGAACTGGCTCTGTAGACCAGGCTGGCCTCAAACTCAGAGATCCGCCTGCCTCTGTCTCTTGAGTCCTGGGACTAAAGGTGTGCACCACCACTACTCAGTACACATCTATTCTTATGCACATGTTAAATATTACCATGAGGTACTCACTTACATTGATACCTAGTTACCTATATACCCAAGCCTGTTTACATTTAGCTTCAGTAGATTTTTCCCTGGAATGTAGTTTAGAGAAATTTGTCCTTCGTTCCCCACCACCAGAAGGCAATATATTTTTTGTCGGCTTTGATAATGAAACCTTTAAAGCAGTGGAATTGCTAGTGCATTTCCTGCTTGTCACATCTCCTTGCTGAGGTACTTTCTATCACAGACATAGTTTAGCTGTTGCTTTTGTTCCACACAACTGTTTCCAGTGGCACCTGATTGTAACCCTTAAACTGCTTGTTTACTCAGGTCGCTTCCCAATGCATTTGTGTATTTTCTGCAGAATTCTCTCTCTTATCCTTTTCTTTCAGTCTTTCAACACAAGTTTCCACCTCTTCTGTTCCATTTGTTGAGATTCATCCATCAGTTTTTAAGGAATTGAGTCCCAAGGTGTATCCCAACTGTTGGCGCTTACCATCTGTGTGCTAGGAGCACGCAACATTTTTCCCTTTCATCCACTGGCTGAAGCATAGTACTCAGCATGCTGGTGGTGGTGTCTGGGAGCTAGATGGGAAAGAGGCTAGAGAGGCTGGCAGCTTTTGCTCTGGAGTTTGCCATCTTTTACTTCCCCTGTTTAGTGGAGGCCTTGCTCTTCGTCCGCATGTGGTATCAAGGTGACTTAGTCTAGAGTTCTATTCCATGGCTCTCTCCTCTTTAGACTGGGGAGGGTCTGAAAATATAACCAGGCACACTCAGTATGTGTTAGTCAGCTTTCACTTTCTGTGACAAATACCTGAGATAAATTAACTTAAAAGGAAACATTTGTAGTGGGCAGCTGTTCTAGCTATGACCTTAAAGCACCACCTGAGATAAATTAACTTAAAAGGAAACATTTGTAGTGGGTAGCTGTTCTAGCTATGACCTTGAAGCACCGCCCCTAGTGAGGTAGCAGGTAACTGTTACACCTGCCTATGACCTTGAAGTACATGCCCCTGGGGTGTGACCGAGGGACCCTTAAGACCTGGGATGCATGTACTCAGTCTCTCTCTTCACTCCCCATAGTGGTTTTGGATGCTAGGACAGACTAGGCAGTCTCAGGTGGAAGAATAGCCTGGGACTGTGCCTCACCTTTCCAGGATCCTGTGACAAATTGCTCTATTCTGTTTTGTGAATTTTCTTTCCCAGATAAATTCCTTTGCCCTTAAAGCAGACTCTGTGGATTTCTCCCTCATAGTTTTCAAGGTTTTGGCCTAGTTACTCCAAAACTGTGGTAAGGTTGTGGTAGCATGTTGTGAAGGAGATGCTTACCTCCTGGCACCTAGGATGCTGAGAGGGAGGGAGGGAGGGAAGATGTCTTAGTTTGTTTCTATTGCTGTGATACCATGACCATGGAAACTCTTATAAAGGAAAACATTTAATTGAGGTGGCAGCTTACAGTTTGAGTGGTTTAGTCCATTATCATTGTGGCGGGGAGAATGGTAGTGCCAGGCAGACGTGTGCTGGCTTTCTCAGCACCTTACGTCTTTATCAGAAGGCAACAGGAAAATGGACTGACACTGAGAGTAGCTTGAGCAAAGGAGACCTCAAAGTCCACCCCCCACAGTGACACACTCTCCACCAAGGCCACACCCACTCCAACAAAGCCACACCTCCTAATAGTGCCACTCCCTATGGGATTATGGGAGCCAGTGCATTCAAACTATCACAGAAGAGAAGGAGGAAGAGAGGGGAAAAGAAAGGGAAAAGGGACAGGGTTTCAATATTCCTTTCAAAACTCTCTCTTCCAGTCAGCGTCTATTCACTGTTAAAGACTCTGCCACCTCCTGGTAGAACCACATGCCAACAACCAAACCACCTGCACAGAGACCTTTGTGGAGCATGGAGATTTGTTGATGCAAAGCTCAGCACCGTACCAATCCCAGTTGGACCGGAAGCTCTGGTAGGAGTTAGGCACCAGTTAGCCATCCTCCACTGTTTGAAGTTTGTGGCATAGGCACATGTTCAGATAGCTGCTTCTGTTACTGGTCTCACACACCTGGATCTCCCAGTTGCCCCTGTTCTCCTCCCACCCCAGCAACTTCGCTGCTTCCCTGTGAAAGACGTGGACCTTGAGATCTGTGCCGCGATGCCTTCTGTTTGGAGAGCTCTTACCCTAGGGATGCACGGGGCTGCCTTCTTTCTTTTATTTCTGCACTCCGAAGCAGCTGTATCACACTGCCTACCCCTGGCCGGTTCTTCACAACCAGTGCATTCATCATATCAAAGCCATTCCAGATTCACTTGCTTATGGATCCCCATAGGAGAAGACCTAGCCTTGTTTCCTGGAGAAGTCTGTGTGTCTAGGACAGAGCCTCATTCCCGGTGTAGCCTAGCAGTTGTCGGGATTTTCCTAGAGATTATTTTCTTCTAGTGTTGGGAAGAGGATTAGTTATGCTTTGAAGCAGGAAGGGGTAGCCACTATGGGTGAAGAGGCGTGGGGTGACTAACCGATCTTACTAAGGTTTTCTGTTGGCCTCTCTCTTTTCAGACCTGCTTATCCCCACACATTGTGAATACCCAAACCTCCTATCCCTAAGCTTTACCTATGAACTGTTTCAGAAGTTTGTATGACCAGAGATGATGTCAGGTCAGGCCAGTTTCCTTTCTACCTTTGATTGCTATTATTACTTCTTGTTGTCCTTATAAATTTCTGCTTTAAGAGTGTGTGTGTGTGTGTGTGTGTGTGTGTGTGTGTATCTTAGCTAAACAAGGTAGTAGATACTTGTAATCCCAACATTAGGAGACCAAAGGAGGATATTGAGTTTGAGGTTAGCCTTGGGTACAAAGTGATCTCCAGGCCAGCCTGGGTTACAGTGAGAGACCTTGTCTCAAAACACAAACATAAAGTCTTTAGTGTTGTCTAAGGGTTTAGGAGGAGATGGTTCATGTTTGAATTCCATCCATTCATTTAAACAGAAGTCATGTCCTCCTTTATTCCTATTTATTCACTTCTTTGGAGTCATTAAATACCAACTATGTGTCCAACAGTATGAATAGAGCACATAACTCATGTTTTCAACAAGATTAGTAAATGAAAGGTTTGGGGCCAGTGAGATGGTTCAGGTGAAGGTGTTGGCCGTTAAGCATGATGATTTGAGTTTGATCCTCGGGACCACATTGTGGAAGGAAGAAACCAGCTCTGACAGGCTGTTCTCTGACCTCCACATGGGTGCCATCACATGTGACCACACTCCCTACCACACAAACACAAAAATAAAATGGAAAAAAATTAAAGATTTTAAAAATGACAGATTTGGATGAAAAGGCACAAGAGTTCTTTGAATTGTTCTTGTAAGATTTCTGTTTGCTTGAAATCATTTAAAAATAAAGTTTGTAGGGCTGTGTCATGTAGGAACTTGTCATAAAGAGCCTCTTGTGCTGTGCCTGCAGTATTCACTGAGGGCTTTGTGAATACTGAAGATGGGAAGCAGTGAAGAGCCATGGTAACGAGGATGGGACTGAGATGTGCAGGGGGGTCTGCAGCAAGGGAGGCCAGGTAGGAAGCTTTTGTAATAAGCCAGGAATGATGAAGGCCTGGGATGAGACCCCGAGGAAGCAGATAAACAGCCTTCCCCATAATGCCTATTTTATCAGATTCTTGTTTCTGTGGTAACAGCTCGTGGATGTGCTATTACTCAGAATAGTGAGCTTGTTCTTATGGACTGCCTCTTGTGGTTGCAGCCAGAGACAGAGTACTAGGATTTATGACAAAATTGACATTGCAGTATCCATTAGACACACCAGGAAGTGGCATGAGCCCTGATCTTCGATCTTCAGGGAGTTGCCCCACACGCTTCCTTGCAGATGCTGCTTCCAACTCACTTCATCTGGTCTGATGAGTAAAATTGTAGAATTTTGTAATAACACTTTCTTTTTCTAATTATCTCACCATGGACTTTCTGTTTCTTTGGAGTTCATATTCTGTTTTGCTGGACAGCTTTTGCTTATTCTTGTTGCTGTGGAGACGGTAGCGTGCTGTACCAGGCTAATATGTACCGCAAACACTCTCACACATCTGCTTCCATGGAAGGTATTTCTGTCATTTTTTTTCCCCCTCACAAAACAACTTTCATATGGGTGCTTGCAACAGTGGGAGTGACTTCCCTTCAACCGGCCCGTGCTGTCCTTGTACTTCCCCGTATGGAAACTTTGTCCCACAGTTTAGGAGGGAACTGATGATAAGGCCAGAGCTGTGTAGTTCCCTGCATGCATCGCAGGCTGTCAGCACTGAGCTAGGTGCCGAGGGATCCCCTGGGCTGCTCTGGTACAAGGATCTTGCCCTTGTTACCCTGTCTGTTCCTCACCACTTACTGCAGTTGGCTTGCTGAGTGTTGAGGATCTCATAGGAGCACGAAAGAAGCTGCAGTGGCTTTCAGGGTGAACCAGATTTGGAGTCAGCTCTGTTTGTTTGTTTTTAAATATGGTTAAAACACACACACACAATTTGCCAGCATAACCATTTTTAAAATTTTTTTGTTCATTTTACATACCAACTACAGTTCCTCCTCCTTCCCCTCTTCTCACTCCCCCGCCCCCCACTCCCTCTGATCTACCCCCATCCACTCCTCCAAAAGGAGGAGTTAACAAAGCCTGCTACATTCAGTTGAGGCAGGACCAAGCCCTTCCCCACTGCATCAAGGCTGAGCAAGACATCCAACCATAGAGCAGCATAACCATTTTTAAGTGTGTGGTTCAGTTGTATTTCATCTTGAAAAATCTGGAGCTCTAACCATTGAACAACTCTACTTTTCCCCCTCTTGAGTTCCCGTTCATCATCCTATTTTCTGTTTTCATGTATTTGATTACTTTAGATAGCTCATTTAAGTAGAACCAAACAGCTTTGTCTCTGTGTGACTATTGTGCTTAATTTGTTATGATGATGATGCTCTCGAGGTTTGTCCATGGTGGAGCCTAAAACAGGATTTCTTTTTTGAGACAGAGTAGTGTTCCATTGTTTATATATTTCACATTTTGTCTGTTTATTCATTGGTCAGCAGAGACCTCTCGGCTATTGTAAATATGGTTTCTATTATTTATGAAGTGTCCAAATTTTTCATTAACATTTTTCTTTCAGTTCATCTGTATATATCCAGCAGTGGGATTTCTGGATTGTGTGGTAGTTCTATTATTAATTGTTTGAGATGTTCCACAGTAGGTGTATCATTTTACAGTCTCAGTGGTAGTGTGCATTTAGTTCAGTTTCTCCACATACTTGACAGCATTGCATACATTTTAGTTTTGCAGGTAAAAGACCAGGCTGGCTTTGGTCTTGAACTCACAGATACCTGCCTGCCTCTGGGATTAAAGACAAGTTCAAACACCCGAACTCAGGGCTTTGTTCTTGTTAGGCAAGCACTCTACCATTGAGCTAAATCTCCAACTCCTTTAATCAGCATTTTTCATTGAATATTAAAGGTAAACTAGAAGACTTTACATTTTGAGTTTTGGCAGGTTTTCTTTTATTTATTGAAAAAAGTTTATTTTCATACAATATATTTTGATCACAGTTTCTCCTCCACCAACTTCTAGATCCTTCCTACCTCCATCCAGCAAACTCCATGCCTTTCCTTTCTCTCTCTCTTAGAAAGCAAACAAACTGGTGAAAGAAGGAAGGGAGGAAGGGCAGACACAACACACACACACACACACACACCATAAAAACAGAAAGAAAGAATACAAGATACACACACACAACCCATAAAAGACACAAAATCAGAAACCATAATATACATACAAAAGACTAGTAAAACAAACAAAAATGCCCAAGCAAAGCACTATGAGACAACAGTCTACAAGAATACTACTGAGTTCACTTTCGGTTGGCCATGGACTGCTGGGCATGGGGCCTACCCTTAAGTGTGTGGTTAATGTACCAATGAGATTCCATTGGAGAAAACTAAATTTTCCTTTGCAAGTGGTTGTTAATTACAGATAGCTTCTTGGTTAAGGGTGGGAGTGTTAATCTCACCATTGAGAATAAGATTATTACCACAGTTTAAAGTCAAATTTGAAGCAAGCTTTAGTTAAATACTGGCCAGGTTGATGGATTCTCTGGCTAGGTCTATCTCTGTTTTCCCAGAAAATGGCCCCAAGTCATGTTTTGCAGGACCTTAAAAAGGCAAAACCTGATGTATTTCCTGCTTGCATACCTCCTGCCTACATCCAATCAGGGGTAAGGGTACGTCCTGACATATTTCCTGCCCATATACTTTCTGCCTACGTGTGATCAAGCACATCTGGTGCAGATGGGTCAAACAGATTTGTTTAGGGGAATGAAAAACATGTGGCTTGTTGTCTCCCATAAACAACAGCCTCCAGCTTTTCAGGAACTATCTGTCCTTGGGCAAGGGGCTTGCAGATTAGAGGCATTTTTGTCTCATGGATCTCTAGGCATAGTACTTAGAACTTAAGATGTAACTTTGGCTCTCACAGGAGCATGTGTCCGGTTTCCATCTCAGCTCTAGGACTCCATCTGGTTTGAGCTTCTATGGCCCTGTGCATGCTGTCATGGTCTCTGAGTTCATATGTGCATCAATCCTGTTGTATCTGGAAGACAGTGTTTCCTTGGAGTCATCCGTCTCCCCTGGCTCTTAAAGTCTTTCTGCTTCCCTTTCTGAATAGCCCCCTGATCCTTGAGAGGAGGGATTTGATGAACACATCCCATTTAGGACTGGGCGTTCCAAAATTGGGCAGCCTTTCTGATGGAAGTAGTAAACTTCAAGAAGCCCCAAGTTATGAAAGAAATCTGCAGGACAATCTAGTTGCGAACATTCCATGCACATACATGAAGAACAAAAGCTTTCCAAAGCTGCATGTTACCGGCCCACCTCATTTACATCCTTATCATAGCTGAGTACTGATAAAAGCAGTTCTCAGTGTGATACACTTTGACGGAGGAAGGTCATTGGGAATGACAGCAAGAAGAATATGAAAGATATAGAGAAATTCGATCCTAGACTTACACAGTCTTGATATTGAGAGCTAATGTGCAGCATATTTCTTTCTCTGAATTTGTTAATACCCATAATTAGAAGTATATAGTGGGGGCAAGTTATTTTTCTTGTGATTTTCGTTGACACGTAACAGTAAGCCTTCAAATCTGTAATGATCTGTATCTCAGAACTAGAGTGAATTCAGAGGACCGGTTAATAAACACCGTCTTGTTATGTAATTTCCCAGGACTGGGTGTTTTTGGTGATTGAGATTTAGGGTAGACTGTCCCTTTATTTTCTTTCTCTCTGACATGGGTAGAACAAGAAAGAGTGCTTACTGTCTACAGAGCAAATGCTGACAAACTGAAGAACACGGACCTCAGAGTGCTTTGTGAAGCTGCTTCAACTTAAGTAATGATTTTGTTTTCGTATGAATACTGAGTGTAAGCCTGCTGTCGAGCGAATCTTTTGTTGTTGCTGTTTTTCTTTTTTTCTTTTTTCCTAGGGCATCTGTAGCCGGGAGAGTGAAGGTACTAGTGAGAGAAATGGGCACTGTGCATCTAATGGTTACTGCATTAGTTACTTTTGAGTTGCTATGGCAACTTGAGGAAGGAGAGGTTTACTTAGACTCAGAGGGGACAGCTCTCCATGGTAGGAAGATGTGAAATGACTGTTTCTTCACATGGCAGCAGAAAAGCAGAGAGGCAGAGCAGAGTCGGAGTCTGGTATAGCTGTCAGAGGTCTGCCTTTAGTGGTCTTCATCTGTCAGTGAGGCACCATGTCCCAGAGGCCCCACAGCCCCCTAACATAGCACCAGCTATGGACCAGGTATTCAAACACATGAACCTGTGGAGGGCATTTCCCATGCAGACCCTAACGTTGTGCCCTGCTCCCATAGATACATGACTACTTCACTGCAGATTCCATTCAGTCCAACTGCAAAGGTCTCCATTATCTAAACAGTCCCAACAGTGTTCAGAAATTCAGTGTCCAAGGTTTTTTCTGAGATCAAGACAGCCTTACCTGTGAGCCATATTAAAAAAAACAACAACAACATACTTTCAGTATGTAGTGGCATAGACTAAACATTGCCACAGGAGAGATTGGAGTAAGCAAGACTGAAATCCAGAAGTGCAAAGAGATCTTGTAACTCCATTTCCGGTATCCAGGATCTGTGATGGTAACATTGGGCAGCCCCACTCCTTTGGCCCTGACATTTTCAGCCACTGTTGATGCCTAGAGCGTTTTCAGCAGATGTTATACATTCCTGACATTTGTAAAATCACAGGTCTCCATGCAACTTGGGCTTTGGTGTCACACATTGACCCTCAGGGCCTCTCTGCGGGGAAGACGACCCTGCCATATATTTCTGATCTTATTAACCTTTGTTTTGGCATCTTGGCACAGACTCTGTGATATTATTACGCTTGCCTGTGTTCTTCATGCCTGTAAAACCAGGACCACGTGGATGGCACCAACTTTTGTTGTCAGCTTGGGGTATAGATTGCCCCTTCCCTCCCTCCCACCCTCTCTCCCTTCCTTCCTCCTTTTTTGTTTATGAAATGACTTTGTTTGATCAGGTTTTCATAACAAATTATGGTAGACTGAGTAGCTTAAACAAAGTAAATTAGTTTTTTCATAGATTCGAAAGACAGGCGTCTAAAACCAAGGCACTAGCGTAGTCAGTATCTGAAGGTTGTCTTGTTGGGTTGTATATGGTCACCTTCTTGCTTTGGACCACAGTAGAAGAATTTTGCTGACAGGAGACACAATTCATTCGGTAGGAGAATTAATTATTTAAACTAATCTTAAAAGCTGCGATGGCAAAACTCCCAATTTATATTTTTCAGGATTATCATGGTTGTTCTTAGCTTCCCCCCCCCCACACACAGAGTATCTCATGCAAATGTACCATGCTATAGAAACGCTCCAGTTTTTCTTTTAAAGATTTATTTATTATATATAGTGTTCTGTCTGCATGTACCCCTGCCTGCCAGAAGAGGGCGCTAGATCTCATTATAGATGGTTTTTGAGCTACTATGTGGTTGCTGGGAACTGAACTTAGGACCTCTGGAAGAGCAGCCAGTGCTCTTGCCCTCTGAACCATCTCTTCAGCCCCAAATTCTCCAGTTTTTCACTATCATAATGGTTGTGAACATGTGTGCACAGAGCTCTATCTGTTTGCGCCTTTTTGTGTGATAGAGTCCTCAAAAAAAAGGACTGATGCCTCAGCCTCTCCATGTCTTCAAGGTTGTTTTTAGGGCCACATATGAGAGTCCTTCAACTAAGTGTCTCAAGATTGTCAGTTTATGCATATGTGATTCAAAATAGACAATGAAGCCATCAGAATGATGTCTGCACGTGATTACCATGGAACTGGCACTCGGCCTCACCCTCCTTGGCAATGAGCCTTAGTGATTAGTCTGTTTTATTTTCCTCTTCTGTATATGAACAAGCAAAATTCATAAATACTTCCTGGGATTTTAGGTGGAGAAGATTATTTTCCAAGTAAATAAATAGTACTTAAGGCCTGCCATGACCAGGCAGTCTGTTTTGTGTGTGTTGTTTTATTTTTTAATGCTTTCCTGAGCCTGTGAAATGTTGATTCTTCTTGTCCCCTCACCATTGAGGAAGCGGGTTTAGAATGAGGCAGCAGCACAAGAAAGTGACCAGTCTTGGTCCAGAACTACTTCTGCCTGATGCTGGAGCTACATTCTGTTGACTAAGTTATTTCCTTTCTGGGAGACTGTGGTCAGATACCAAGCAAGAACACTGCTTTCAGGCTCTTTCAACAGACACTGACTCCTCAGTGAAGACTTAAACATCCTCCTGCTCAGTGAGGATCTCAGTGTGCTTGAGAGAGGCCACTTACAGAGAGCCTGCCAGAACCAGCTGGCATGTGTGGCTGAGCACTGCAGTTGCAGATGGGAGAACCACAAATCTGCTCTCTTAGTTTCCTTAGATATCTGTGCCAAAGGGATTGAACAGCGGCAGTATGAGCACAGGAGTGTCTTTCGCAAAGAAAATTCCTCTTCTCCAAATCATCTTTCACCGTGATGTGTTTATCCTTTTGGCTGATGCTGATTTTTAATTTTAAGCATGTTTAAAGATAAAATCTAAGACTTTATCCATAATTTGTGGTACAGATCTTCACTGCAAATCACTTATCAACAGACTTGGTGACTTAAAAGAAAAAGTAAGAGTTGGAACAAGACTTTGCTGCGGCTTGTTGAGTAACTTTTAGAGGTTTTCTGACATTGTAACGGAATGGGCAAGTTTATGTACAGATATCAAAATATGTTCGCCATGCCCATGTAAGGGATTTGCACAGTAATTATGTGTGATCTGTTCACGGATGAGAGGATTCATCTCTACTAGATATCTTAGCAGGGGTTGCATTTTTAGGAGTTATTTTGAAAGCAGAGCCATTTAATCCTGTGAAATAAAGATTTCCCATTTCTCAGGTACTTAAACTTTATAAGAGGTAGTGTTTGATTTTTGTGTAATGTTGTTGTAGTTAACTTCTTTATGAGTTTTTACTTTCTGCTTTTATTAAAAAGGGGGATGGGGTAGATAGTTTCTTGCTGAGACCTTGATCACAACCAGGGTTAATATGTGATGTAGCAATGATAAAGAGTGAATGAGTCACAGGCAACACCTCATTAGCATTGTAAAGGTAACTGGGGAAGACTTCTGCAGGAAAAATTGTCAATTTAACAGCTTGAACCCTGAAGTTGGAAAAACATCATTTCTATTCTGCATTCCAGAGTTACCAGGTTTATAGCCATTTGTTGGATACAGACAGAATGTTCTTTGTGTCCTTGTGACAAAAACAAAAACAAAAACAAAAAACTGGCTTCCTCTGCTGCAGCTTCTTGTCTTTTAAATATTATCAACACTCAGACGAGTTTGGGCATTGACTGTTAAATAGCTGTGGTAGGGTCTTGTCTAGGACGAGGCTATTTTCCTAACCCAGCTTTACAGGCCTGAGAGTAGTCCATTGCAGGAGGGAAGGGAGTTGAGCTCTAGGTTGAGGCCAGGCCCCACTGACCTTTCTGAGCCTTATTCAGTTAAGAGTGCCTACTGTCGGGTGAAAGAGATACCATAGAGCCCAGGCTACACTGTCACGGTCGTTTTTCTGCGTCTCTGCAGTCCACTCAGGTCTAGCCATGTCTGTTTTCAGCTTCATGCTCTTGCTCATAATTCCAGGGGCTGTCTTTGCAATGGCTGCCACTCCTCTGTGCCTCTGGGACTCTGGAGCTACGCCAGTGTGAGAAGGAGATGGTTCCTTTGGCTTCCATCCCCTCAAGTAAGCTCTTACCTGTTTGGTGAAGGTAATGCTTGAGCCCGTGGCTTCAGAGTGTTTCGAATAAGGATCAAGTAGGAAAGACAGTTTCTGCTTTACCCATTTTCCATCTACTAGAGACTAAAGTTGAAGTGATCAATCTTACATCATTGCATACTATAATTTTGGTTGTATTTTATTATTTTTTTTCCAAAATGGTGATATGTACTATATTGATTTAAAAATACCCTTGACTCATGCAGAGCATTTTCATTTTTCTTGATAACTGCATTTTGTTATAGTTAAACTGTTATAGTTTAGTTTTTTCACGTGTACATAGTAATATAGATGCACAGAAAGGTTTCTGGGAACATATGGTACTGACAAGATGGAGTGATTTTTAACGTGTGTGCCCACTGGTGGAAGTGGAGGTTCCAAACTATGTGTTAGATTTGTACATAGTTGCTAGGAATTTGTAAACTGGGTATGTGTCATTATAATTTATAATCTACACTACTAGTATATATTACAAACAGCACCAGGTTCTCAATGCTGGATTTTATTCTCAGATTTTGCACTTTTGTGTTGATAGTTGTAGGTGTGTGTGTGTGTGTGTGTGTGTGTGTGTGTGTGTGTGTGTGTCACACACACACACACACACACACACACACTGAGAAGGGGAGGGGGAGATCCAGCATACTCTCAGTGGTCTCCATCTTGATTATCTTCCCCTGCTGGGAATATGTTGAAATTCACCTTATGGGATCCTGGATAATACTTTGTGCTGTCATTTACTGCCCTGGACATCAATCCCATCTCAAAATCACTTCCCAAACGAGTGTGAAGACTTGATGTTTTATTCTTTTTCTGATCTGCCTTTTGTCAGGGGAACTAGCTTTACTGTGATGAAATCTTGTTATAAATCTTGTTATAAATTTCTAGCCACAAGATTACTCAGCTTTTACCTTCTGATTACTTGAATTCTAATGACTGAATTTTTTATTAAGGAAAAAATGGGATAAAATAATTAAAAATGAATTAGTTGGCTTTCCTGCAGCATTGTTTAGTTTAGTGAGGTTAGTGAAAATATTCAATATTCCTTTAATTTGAGTGTAATGTGCTGGTTGAAATAACTGCCAAGTAAGCCTATATAAAGGGTCCTAAAAATGGGCTTGGTATTTACTTTTCCTAAGAGGGATAACTGTTTATGATTCATCGTTTGGATCATGATAGAAAAGTACTGACAGAAAGCTGTAACTCTTGTTTCTTTCTAAAGAGTTGGAGATTTCTGAGTTGTGAAATGAAGGTTACCCAGAAGTCAGCACTAAGGAGTTGTGGAATTTAACATTGCTTTTATTCTGATCTATAATTACCATGATTGTCTTATTTGGGAGTAAACAGCAACTCTTCCAGTAACATTTTACACTAAATGGGAATACCTGCTACATAGCCTCAAGAGTTGCAGATCATAGTTTATGCACATTTGATTCACACTTAGGCCTTTCTAGGATGTTTTTATATCTAGAACTGCACGGGCTGTAATGCAGTAGTATTAACTTGGAGTCACCAATAGTGTATCAGTGTTGCATTAAGAAGAGAGAAGCACTTTCTCTTGGAGTTGTTTAACTGAGAGCAAGTCCACATTTGGATGATTTACTTGATGTTCCCTGTGTCTTCCATCTCTGTCTGTGGGATGAGTCTGAATCTGGACCTGCCTGAAGGCTGTCTGGTAAGTCTATTTGTCCTGTATCTGCTGTCCCTGTCTGTGCCTATCTGTTTCTGTCTGTGTGTGTCTGTAAGTGACTGTCTGTCCCTCACTCTATTTAGTGAACAACACAGAGAGCATCACATGGGGAAGGAATGGGATATTTTACAGAAATCTTTCACAGAGTCTTACATGGGATTAAGTCTCTGGCTCCAACTGATCCCATCTCACTGTCATAGATGGACTTAAACAATGCTTCTTGCCTTGGTCATCTAGATTTCAAGATGTTGTATGAATCAAGTTATTATTCCCCAAATACAACCTTTTCAATCTGGGGGCAAAGCAGAGAAGGATGGCAGATAATTCATAAAATGTTTGAAAGATATTTCTGTCCCCTCCCCCCATGGTTTTGGAGACTTCCAATGCCATATTAGAGCCATTTTCTATTCTGTTCTTCCAAACACTGGGGCATTTATGGGGCTCTTTTTAGTATGCCTCAGCAGAGGACTGATCCGCAGTGCTTGTGAAGAAGGGATGGCTTCTTCCCTGTGGGCATCCGTGCTCTTCATCAATCTGGTGTCATAGACGCTTCGTTAATTTTCTTAGTTGCTCAATACCTTATGCTCCTATTTGTTCTGAATTAATTTTCCTTCGTTGCTGATCTGCTTCACTGTGTATTTAAGGACATTGCGTTTCCCACTTATCACCTGCTGCTAATCTTCAGCAGTAAAATTAAATTGACATTTATTAAAGGATGTTTTGATCTATCTTTGAAAAGGGTAGTAAAGAGTAATTAGTCAGAGTAATTACTTTTTTTCATTTTGTGTGCAAATTTAGGTTGGTTGCTGAAACCGATTCTAATTTTATAATGGTGGCAAAGAATTCCAGCTTTACTTTCATGGTTTGTTTAAGCGGTTAAAAATCTGATGGATCCTTGGAGCATCTGTGAATTTAGCAGCTTATGAAGCCCACCTGCTTTGCTTGGGGAATATGAAACTGGCACCAGCACTGGTCCTACCAAGCATCTTTTTGTTTCGTCTTGGCTGGAAGTTAGCCCCAGTCCAGTTAGTTGGAAATAAACACTTTTAAAGCATGGAGTGGGCAATGGTTGTCCATGCCTTTAATCCCAGCACTCTGGAGGCAGTGGCAGGTAGATCTTTGTGAGTTCATGGCCAGCCTGGCCTACAGAGTGAGTTCTAGGACAGCTAAGAATATGCAGAGAAACCCTGTCTTAAAAAAAGAAAAAGATACAGTATAACTTTCCTGGGGTCCTGGTTGAACATTACTGCACCTTGGTGACTAGAAGTCGACATAAAGGGAATGTATGTGGAAAGCAGAAGGTGTTGAAGAGCAAACCGAGACTAAAACACGTGTACTTGGTGTGCTGATCATAGTTTGTTATTCTAGGTCAGGGACCCTGTTCTCCACCTCTATGGTCCCAAAACCTCATCAAGCCAGGTGTGGTGGTCTACAGCCATAATCCCAGCATTTGAAAGGTAAAGTAGGAGGATTTCAAGGTCTCTGGAACACAGTGAGTTCTAGGCTAGCCTGGGCTACATGACAAGACCCTGTCAAACCATCCTTCAGTGAATGAATAAGTCAATAAATATGTTGCCACCAGGAGCAAATTTTTATATGTGGGAAGTAATGGATATAACTACGTTGCCACTTTAAGAATTTTTGTATTATGTTTAGATTTATTTATTTTTATGTATATAACTTTTTTCCTACATGTATATATGTGCACCATGTGCATGCCTTATGCTCATGAAGGTTAGAAGAAGTTATAGGATCCCCTGGAAGTAGAGTTATAGATGATTGTGAGCTACCATGTGGGTGTTTGGAACCAAACCCGAGTCCTTTAGAAAAGGCCCAAGTGTTTTTATTTTAAGCACTGAGCTAACTCTCCAGCCATGTCTTTGAGTTTCTTGAGGTCACTATTTGGATTGATTTTGCCTGGCTGATGAGTCTTTCCTCTAGACCATAAACTCTTAGTTTATCCCAGTACTACTTCCTCCTAACACCAGCAGGGGGTGGGGAGAGGGAGGGAGGGAGGGAGGGAGAGAGAGAGAGAGAGAGAGAGAGAGAGACACACATACACACACACACACACCATTTAGGTTTTTGAAGCACAAAGCCCACTCCCAGTGACACACCTCCTTCAACAGGGCCACATCTCCTAATCCTTCCCAAACAGTTCCACTATCTGGTGACTAAGAATTCAAATATAAAGCCTCTCAGGTCCATTCTCATTCAAACACTACACTGCTTCACTGATTATTTTTTCCATCCCAGTCCATAGGTACCTGGTCAGACCTATTTTAGGCTCAGGACTACTTCTATTCTGCAGAAACCTCCATAGGACAGTTTCTCTTAGCTGGTTCTCAGGTAGTTGCTCTGTGAAGGACAACCAAGCTCCTTGTGTGTTATTTTCACAGTCTACACAGCAGTGAAGTCAGGTGGCATACACATTATATCCTGTCTGTTCATAGACTGAGAGCCCTGTTTTCTTCTTTCTTCCCCATTCACCTAGTTCTTGGGGAACACTGTTTCTGTGTATAGTTCCCCACTGTGTAGTCTTAGCCCCTTCTATCATATATTAGTCCCAAGAGAAGGTGTACATGCATTATCTCCATATCTCTTGATTGTGCTGGGATCACCTTCTCTTTGGTCTACACCTCAGCCTGCCTTAGACTAATCTCTAGCTTTCACTTACTGGTTCTGCTTTCTGTTGTCATATTTAAGAATGCCTCTCACTTTTCTTCCATAGTGTGAGCTCTGGATTTCAGAGCTATCATGTTTTCTTGTTCAAAAACAGTATTTGAATCAGCAGCACTACCAATTTGTTCATGCATTTGGTGTAGTGGTTTATTTAGAACTTTCTGCACTATTCTTCAGTAATACTGCTTTATTAAAGAAAGATTCTCAGTTCAACAAAGTGGAGAAGAGACTAAATTGATGGTTGGAAGAGTTTGAGTTAGTTTCTGCCTTTATCCTTCCCCATACCCTACCCACTTTATCATGGGGCATGGTAGGATACACAGTCATCTATCTGCCTGGCACCTTTGTGTTCTTAGGCAGAGGGAGAGTATGGAAACTTCTGGAAGCCATTCATGTACCATGATGTCTGGCTCTATAGAAGTCATATAAATATGTCCCCAACTCTAGCTCCCTTATCTAGATCAACAGTTTTCAACTTCTGGGTCTCCATCCCTTTGGGATTGCATATCTGATACCCTCCATATCAGATATTTACATTATGATTCATAACAGTAGCAAAATTACAGTTATGAAGTAACAACAAAATAATTTTATGGCTGAGGTCACCAGAACATGAGGAACTGTATTAAAGGGTCAGAGTATTAGGAAGGATCTAGATCCTCCAAATACTCAGAGTAACACCTTGAGGACTTGAAGGTCAGTGTAAATGGAGTTGTATTGGAAAGAATGCTTTTAACAGATTGTAATGAAATTGTATTACTTTTCCAAACTCTACAAAAACATATGAGCACATGAACATATTATTAGAGTCTAAGAAAGCCTTGGAAGTGATCTATGCAAATGAGTGTCCCTGAAACTTGTTTCATTGGCTTTATGTAAACCGCTTCAGCTCAGGCTTTGTCTCTGGTTGAAAGCAGTTCCAAGTGTCATAGTGAAATATGGTTCAGAACAATGCTTTTAAGTTTCTTATATGTGTAGCTGACGGGAGAATTTGTTGAAGTAGATAACTTGTTATCGCTAACAGTGACAGACATTTAGCACTTTCTGCATGCCAGGCACTGTTAGGAACACTTAACCACATTATTTCATTTAATCCTTAGGACAGCACCAAGCATCAGATTGCTTTATATTTTCATTTTATGGAATCAAAATTTGGGGCAGAGAATGTGGCTATTCCATCTTGATCCATGAGCAGTTGAGCTGGGGCAAAGGCCTAGCTCCGCAGCCTTTATCCTGGAGGCCACTCTGCTGCCCTCTCTTCCTGAGAGCCACCAGCCTTGACCTGATGCAAGAGGTTAGTTTGTGTTAATGTCCTTTGCTTTCCCATCTGAGGAAAGCTGTGAAAATGGAAGAAAAAAAGAGTTGAGCAAAGAAGCTAAAATGAAAGAAATGCTAATTGGGATTCCAGAGAAAACACCACAGACTGGTCAGACAAGGAAATAAGAACTTAACTGTACTGTGTCGTCTACATTCTGAGCAACACTCCCTCTTCCGTTGTTAACACTTGTAGCCAGAGTGCTTTCCTGGTGCACACAGATGATGCGGTAGTGTCCTTTCCCCTATGAAAAGCCATGCTTAAAATGATAATACAGATGAAAATGGTGTCTTGGAAAAACGTCATTCATGGGTTTGCTAAAAGAATATTATCTAGTGTCTCCATTTACTGAGTAAGAATAACAAAGAGAAAGTAGATAAAGTAACACAGAAACAGTTTGAGAAAACACAATGAATGGAATGATTTCTTAATGATAATTTTAGAACAGGCTCTAAAAAGGATATGGAACTTTTGTCTTTAAGGTATATAAAATACAATTAAAGCGTTGTGTCGCTAATAAATCTGGGATTGACTTCTAGCCATGATTTGAAATTCTTCTCAATATAAAGAGGCTTGGCATGTAATTAACCTTACTGTGGCTCTTTGGCAGATAAATAAATCTCTTAAATTATGCACCTCATTCACTCCAATTTTACTGCCTCATATTATCCAGCCCTCACCCATCTTATGCACAGAGATTACCTTTAAGTATTTGATACAGTTAACAGCCACTAGCCCACAGGCCGGTGGTGAAGGCAGTGCCTTAGACCCCGTAGAGCCTGTATTTATTTCCACGGTGCTCCGTCCACACGGTGAGCAGAACAGGAGAAGCTCCTGAGAAGGAGCAGTCCCATTTTCCCGCCTTTTTTTTTTTTTTTTCCCACTGAAGTGTCCTAAGTCTTCAACCAGGCAGCTCCTTTCCTGGTTGTCCATTTTACCTCAATCCTATTGAGATGAGATTCGCAGTCCTGATTTTCTCTTGGTGAAGGTCAGTGGGGAAATCTGAGGTGGCTTTCTCTTCATCTGCTACTGGTAGAATGAATTGTTAGTAAACTGCAAAAGCTTGCAAAAGCTCTGGGTTTGGTGTCCCGGGTTTCGACACCAAATGTTAGTAAATTGATGGCTGAAACTGCGAGGAGACAGTTCAGCCCTAGAGGGCGAGGTATCCCGGACACCTCAGAGCTACTCAGGACAAGAGCTCTGCCCTAAAGGTGTCCCAGACACCTGAAGCTGTTTAGCACAGCTGTGATGGCTGAACTGGAAACAGTTCAGCCCTAGAGGGCGAGGTATCCCGGACACCTCGAGCTACTTGGAACAAGAGCTCTGCCCTGAAGGTGTCCTGGACACTTGGAGCTGTTTAGCACAGTTCTGACGGCTGGGACTGCAAAGAAACAGCCCAATCTTGGAAAGGAAGGTTTTCTGACTTCTCGGGAGAGTCAGGCCTGGAACTGCCTCAGCAAGGAAGGGTGTCCTGACTCTTCGGGAAAGTCAGGGTATCCTGACTCTTCGGGAAAGTCAGGGTATACCTGGTATGATGGTATGATGGGGGATGGTTTCCCCGCAGGACACAGCAATCCTGCTCCTCTCCTGGAGAGCCACAATCTCTGGCTCAGTGTTACCAGTTCTTTCTCCCTCAGTCCACTATGGGACGTCCCAGCGAGGCTCTTCTGTTCAGCTCCCCCTTGCTCAGTCCACTATGGGACGTCCCAGCAAGGTTCTTCTGTTCAGCTCCCCCTTGCTCAGTCCACTATGGGACGTCCCAGCAAGATTCTTCTGTTCAGCTCCCCCTTGCTCAGTCCACTATGGGACATCCCAGCAAGGTTCTTCTGTTCAGCTCCCAATGAAGGTCTTCACCCAATACTCTTTTGAGAAAGAGGTTTATTTGGGAAGGAGGAGTCCAGGAGAGTAACTGCCTCTACCACGGTGAAGAGAACAGTTCACAACTGACCAGGCAGGGCAGTTTATATAGGATGTCTAGGGGGCGGAGTTAACTGTGATTGGTTAGTTTATTTTCTGCCCAGGGATTGGCCAGTTTTGTGAACAAGGGGCAGAGATGGCCCTGATTTCAGGGCCAAACTGTGTTTCTTTCACTGGCCTTTCTTGGCTTTTTGATACTACCTCTAAGGCCAGGGCACATTTCTTTCACTGACTCTGATTCTAGGGACCAAGAGTGTTATTTTGGTACTAGTTTCAGAGTCAGGGCATATTTCCTGGGTTCTGGGTTTGAGGATAAAGTGTTCACTTCTCTGGCTCAGGTCCCAAACACAGGCTGTGTTTCTTTCCCTGGTCCTGGGCCCTAGGACTGACCTGCTCTGTGATTGGTTGTTTTCACAAGTCAGTTGGACAGGGGAAAGATGGCTCTGATCTGAGCTAAACTGTGTTTCTATCACTGGCCTTACTTAGCTTTTTGACACTACCTCTAAGGCCAGGACACATTTCATTCACTGATTCTGATTCTAGGGACCAAGAGTGTTTCTTTGGTACTTGTTTCAGAGTCAGGGCATGTTTCCTTGGTTCATTTCTCTGGCCCAGGTCCCAAACACAGGCTGTGTTTCTTTCCCTGGTCCTGAGCCCTAGGTCCAGGATTCTGCTGTCCTGCTCTGTGATTGGTTGATTTCACAAGTCAGTTGGACAGGGGCAGAGATGGCTCTGATCTGAGCTAAACTGTGTTTCTCTCACTGGCTTTATCTGAGCCATCCTTCCCTAATTCCCTAATTCTGGGCTCCAGGGTCAGGGTGGGTTTCTCTAGCCAGCCTCCTTTCCCTACATGAATCCCTAGGATTTTGTAAAAATCATGTTAGTTTGAGATACAGAGGACTTCTTCTGATAATTGTCTTGGATTGCCACTGAGGAACATACAGGATAAGGGAGGTATACTGAGTTTAGTGAGGGGTGAGTTTGTCCTCATTTTGATATGAATAATTATTTTTAAAGCAAAATTTTACAATATAAGGGTATTTACAAATAAGGCAAAATGAGTTCTAGAACATTTTTCTACAGTCATAATTTATGTTGTAAACATTTATAGTCTAAACATGAGTTACATATTTGTTTTGTTTAATTCATAGCAGGCACCACATTTTCTCAATTATATATTCTAACTCTTTCAAAAAATGTTAAGAATTATGGGTCTATAACAACATGATCTATTCTGGAAGACCACAATGTGTTCTGAATGCTTAGGCCTAAATAACTTTAATACCAAATTATATTGAAAAATTTCATGAACATATTTAATAAAATCGAATAAGACACTCAGAGTGGAACATTTAAAAATGACATAATTTGAGGTATGGTTTAATGAAAGTAGGCATATATGAATACCTTTATTTGGATATTGAGAGAGTCTCAAGAAATCCACCAAACCGCTGACTGGGTCCAGGTGGACTCCTGACTCTGGTGTTGGCTTCTCTTAACTCAGAAGCACCCCCTGCTCCCCACTCTTTCCACTTGTTCATTCTGATGTGTCTTTGCACTGTTGATGTTCACCAGGCAATGGGGTTGTATCGTATGCCTGCCACTGTAGGGACGTCTTCTGGTCAGTGCTGTGCTAGAGGCTTGTGTTACATCTCACAGCTTCTCTTTACTGACTACTTCGAATCACATACAGGTGTCCAAGTACTGACAATGACCTTGCTTCTCTCCGTGGAGTTCTGACACTCTAACTGCATTTTCTCACTCGCCCTGAGTTCCTTTCAGACCTCTTGTCAGACTTTGGTGCTCACCTTAAGATTGTTCTGTGTTTTACTTGGCATTCTTTCCCTTCCCACTGTGTCTACTTTCCTTGTCTCCCACTGTTAGTCTCTCCTCCGCAGCCTAAGCTGTTACTGTTTATTTAGTCCAGCTGTGTGAACTGTTGATATGACACTGGTTTCTGCTCTGCTGAACTCAACCTGATGAACATGCACAGCTGCAAAATGTGCTATAGACATTGTCTTTTACGTTCAGTAAGACTTGTCTGTGGGCTCCAGTAGAAGTAGACCTGCTCAGATATCTTTAGCATAAAACCTGTCCACATAGTATGATTCCAACAACTTTTCTTTCTTTTGCTTACCATGGCACCTCCTATTTTTCAAGCACAGCAGGTGGACTTAACATAGAAGCTCCCCTATTTCCCCCTTTGTCCTTGTTTATTCCAATGTTTATTTGCACCTGTTAATGCTCACCAGATGCTGTCACATGTCACTATACAGCTTTTTATTTGTTTAAGGATGGCCAAATTTTACCCATTTCTTTGAGGGCCCAATATGTTTTAGGAATTCAATAAACAGTAGACAGAGAAGGGGATTCTATACAACATGATGGGCAAACTATGTTGTGGAGGCCAAATATGGCCCACTGCTAGCCTTTGTAGATAAAGTTTTATTTAGAACACAGTCACACTCATTGACTTACTTGTTGCCACTCTTTGAAAAATCCTAGTTGTAGAAAAGGTGAGCAAAGAGAGGGTGGTATTTTTAGTTAGTACAGTCAAGTCTTCTGATTATTCTCCTCAGAGCCAGATTGAATATCAATGACTGTTAGAAATAGAGGTGGATTCTTAGCTACTAAGACTAAATGCTATTTTCATAGATTTGTCAATAAAGTAGTTAAAAGTACCATCGCTCATTCAATCAACAAACACAAATGAGAAGATAATTCAGTGCTGATGTGCATGGTATGAGAGGTTGTTCTCATCACCAGGTTTCCTGCCTGGCCCACGGTCAGGATAAATCTCTTTCACCTGCCAGTCCCACAGCCGCTCAGACCCAACCAAGTAAACACAGAGGCTTATATTGCTTACAAACTGTATGGCCGTGGCAGGCTTCTTGCTAACTTTTCTTATAGCTTAAATTAATCCATTTCTATAAATCTATACCTTGCCACATGGCTCGTGGCTTACCGGCATCTTTACATGCTGCTTGTCCTGGTGGCGGCTGGCAGAGACTCCCTCTGCCTTCCTGTTTTTTTTATTCTCTCTGTTAGTCCCGCCTACACTTCCTGCCTAGCCACAGGCCAATCAGTGTTTTATTAGCAACACATTTGCCATACAGAACATCCCACAGCAAAAATATATTTTATTTTTATTTACTTTTTTCTATTTTTTTTCTGACAATGTCTCTTAGCTTGGGCTAGCCTCAAACTCTCATTGTAGCTGAGGATGACCTTGAACCCTTGATCCTCCTGTTTCCACCTCAAGTGTTGAGATTGAAGGCATGTGTCACCACACCCAGCTTATACTTTATGTATTCATTTTTGTGTGTGCATGAACTAGTGTGTGTACCCACTAGGGATGACAGGTCAACATGCAGTGTTGAAGCATCCCATTGCTCTACATCTCATTTAATTAACTTCTTAATTTACTTTGTGTCTGTGTGTGCATGCTCATGTGCATGCAGGTGCACCTGAACATGCGTGCACGTGTGTGTGTGTGTGGAGGACAGAGGTCAGTGTAGGGGATTTCTTAGTTATACTGTGTTGCTCCTGTGATAATGTGCCTTGACAGAGTGTCTTCAGGGAACTAGAGCTTGTTTCGGCTTATGGGGATTCATTCCTTCAAGGTGGGGAAGACTTAGCAGCAGGCAGGGAAGGAGGCATGGTGTTTGGATTTGGACCCAGAAAGCCTGTACCCTTTTCCAGCTCTCTCCCCATTTTTATGACTCTGTGTATCAGCTGTGCTGTCACCACCCGGACGATTCTGAGTCACACCTAAGTTGCACGGGTATCAAATTTGTCTAGTTAGAATCACCTTATAATATTTGCCTTTGCTGTGTAATATCACCTACATATTTGGACAATATTTAAGTTTGGAACATAGTGTGGGATTTGTCATGCAAGCAAGATCCTAACAAGGACCTTCTTGCAAGCAGAAGACAGAAGGCAAGGGAGGAGTCTTTCACATCAGCAGCATTAACCTCCGTTGATAAAGGTAGATTAACTTTGGCCACATTGAGGAAATTCTTTTTAGTCAAAAGCATATAATTTAGAAGAAAACATTTAATTGTAAAATGTTACTGTGATTTAAGACTTGGAAGATGTACCATGCTGCATAAACTTTTACAACATGCTCTTTTACTTTGACAAATTATAGCATTTTTTTTTAGCTTATATCGTCTACTTTATTTAATAGACAAAATTTAGAAAAGGATTTCTAGATTTATACTAGTAGCTTATAAATAAGTAGGAACAAATGGACTTAAGTTTTTTTTTGGTTGGGGTTTTTTTTTGTTTTTTGTTTTTTGTTTTTCAAGACAGGGTTTCTCCATGTAGTTTTGGTGCCTGTCCTGAATCTCACTCTGTAGACCAGGCCAGCCTCAAACTCACAGAGATCCACCTGGCTCTGCCTCCCCAGTGCTGGGATTAAAGGTGTGCACCACTGCCGCCGCCGCAGGCTGGACTTAAGTTTTTAAAATTTTTTGTGTGTTTGTGTGCTCAGGTACATGTGTAGGTACAGGTATGAGTGCACATCATACATGTACATAAGGAGGTCAGAGAAAAAAGTCTTGTGTGTCATTGCTCAGGTCTGTTCCTGCTTTTTTATTTTGAAGCAAGGTCTCACTTGGCTGGAACCACACTACGTAGGATAGGATGGCTGGCCAGGTTCCAGGGATCTACCTGCTTCTGCCTTCCCAGCGCAAGGATTGCAAGTGTACACTGCTATGCCCAGCTTTATTATATAGGTTCTGGGGATCAAACTAAGGTCTTCATGTTTGCAAGACAAATACTTTACCAATTGCACTATCTCTTAAGCCCTGCAATTTATCACTCTCAGGCATTTCTTTCCTGATACATCCTTGCTGGTTTAATTATATGTATAAAACTAACATACTTTGAAAAGTCAAAACTACATAGGACATACCCACAAAAATGGCTACCTCCTTTTGGTCTACCCTACTCCCCTCTGGTCCTTGGTAACCTCTATTTTCTGGCTTCTTGGCCTTTAAAATTTTTTTAAAGAGGTTTATTTATTTTATTTTATGTGTATGCCTGTGAATCATGTGTGTATGTGTGTGTGTGTGTGTGTGTGTGTGTGTGTGTGTGTGTGTGTGTGTTGCCCACAGAGGCCAGAAAACAGCATCAAATTCCCTGGTACTGGAGTTACAGGTGGTTGTGAACCACCATGTAGGTTCTGGGAACCAAACCCTGGTCCTCTGCAAGAGAAACAAGTACTCTTAACTACCAAGCCATCTCTCCAGCCCTGCTTCTTAACCTTCTGAGGTTTTGTTTTGTGAAGATCAATATGCATGTGCTTGTTCCTTCTCATCACCTATTGAAATGTCCATGATAGGTAAATATTAGAATGATGGAAAGTAAAGTCATAGTTGCCAGGGTCTAGGGAGATTAGATACACATGAGGAATGATTGGTACTGGGTTTCTCTGTAGAACAATGAAAGTGTTTGACAGCTCTAAAGATCCCGAGAAATTTTAATTGGGTGCTTAATTGTGCATGCTATGTGTTGTCTTAGTAAAACTTTAAAGATATATGAACTCCCTTTCCATTTCGCTTACTTTTTATTTTTATTTTTTAGGGTTTATTTTTAATTATGTGTGTTTATGTATGGGTATGTGCACATGAGTATGAGTGCTACACAGGCCAGAAGAGGCTATAGAATCCACTGGTGCTGGAGTAGAGGTTATTGTGAGCTGTCTGGTATAGGGATTAGGAACTGAACTTGGGTCTTCAGAAAGAGCATTGAGCACTTTTAACCACCGAGCCATCTCATCAGCCTTCACTTCATGCATTTTGTACATGCAACTGTATTTTGTAGGAGCTATTTCATAATAGTTTCTGAAGATCTTTGCTCTTTTCTATGGTGCCATAGAAAAGAGCTGTGTGTATACAGTTAGTCCACTCAGATTATTTTCTGTTCACTGACGTGTTGGCCATTCTTGAACTTTTTTTGATTATAAATGATATTGAATAGGTAATGATGTGCACATGGATTTTCACATTGGTGAATGTTATATTTCTTTCTCTCTTGTCAGTTTACTTCACAGGCTTGTCTTGTTCAGAATTTCTAACAGAGCAAGAGCTCCTGATTCCTCATAACCTTGCCAACAAAGGCTATTAGCCAGTTTCTATCAAGATTGCCGGACAGTGGTATCTCAGTATGGAGCAGATTTGCATTTCTAATATTGTTAGCCATTTTGAACATCTTTTCAAATTTTGGGGACCAATTTAAGATTTTGAGAATTGTCTTTTCATATTAAAACTATTAGTGAAACAAGGACTCTGAGTCTCCTTTCATCATAGGACTGGTTCTTCACTTGGGAAACCTTGGCATCTCTGCCTACATTGTGAGCCTGTTTCCTTTGCTCTGAGTCATTCTCTGCTGCTTGGATTCCAGAAGCAAGGGGTCTGATGGATAAATGTCTTACAGCAGAAGTGCAGACCACCCCAGTATCACCCAGACCACAGTGACCAAGAGTGCTTGATCATACATACTTCCTGACCTCTGCTTTGCTTGCTTCCCCTCCTTAACCCTGAGGCCCATGTCAGTACTCCTGATGAGAGGGCTGAGGACACTGGCCCCTTACTTCCTGGTAGAGCCAGGCTGATAAAAATACCTTTCCTGGTATTTTAATAGGACGGAAGGTATTTAAAAGGACTAAAAAGTCGTTTTCACCAGGATGTTTTCCATGTGGTTCTGGGTTAAGTGATTAGATCTGACTTGGTTAGACTCCTGCAGAGTTGGGCTTCTGGTCTAGAATTCGCCTACAATTAAATATCCATCTCTGTATATTTTAGAGGTCTTTCTACTAGTTTGATGTTTGACTTTGCATGTGTAGTAATGTTTTTCTTTTTAAATTGTGGTCAAATATTTTTATTAATTATTAATAATTAAAAATTATTAATATTTTTAATATTGTTAAAAACAAAAGCAAACAACAACAAAACCACAAGACCTCATTTGTGTAGTCCAGGCTGGCCTTGAATTCTCATTATTCTTCCCTCAGCCTCTTCAATTCTGGAGTTACAGGCATATAGCACTGTGTCTGGCTTGTGTGTCTGGAATTTTCCTCATAATTTGAAAGCCTACTCTAAATAACTCACGTTAAAAGGAATTTACAAAAAGACCCCCAAAAAACAAAATAAAAGAAAGCAAAAAAAAAATAACATACACCATAGCAACAACAAAATGAAAAATTAAAAAAGCAAGTAAGTTACCTATATTTTCTTCAAGTACTTGTTGAATTTCACATTTTAAATTTGAATTTTAAGTGCATTCAGAGGTTTTTTTTTAATTCCATATAGTGCAAAGAATGGATCTAATGTTTTTTGTTTTTTTTTTGTCTACTTGCTACCCAGTTATATCAATTCTGTTTATTAAAAAGACCATTGTTGTATCGGTAACTTGAGATGCACCTTTATCACCTGTTGCCATGGATCTCTTTCTGGATTTTCTCTTCCATTAGCATCTCAGAGTATGCATGTGCTACAGTTGTTTTAATCAAAGAAGCTTTTGATGTGGTTTGATATTTCTTGTCTCTTCTTTTTCCTTGTCTCTTCTTTTTCATTGTGTTCCTGTCTGTTTGTGTGTGTTCATTTCTGCACTTGAACTTTATAAAGAATGAATCCAAACCGATTGTAGAAAAACTCATTGTAACATGGGGAAATGCTTTAAACATACACATTACCTTTCCCACCTTCCCCTCCTTAACTAGAAACACTTTCATCAGTGTAATTTTTCTATGTGCTGCCCCCTCAGCTATCATTAACTTCTTTATAATAAACCCACCGTATGATGTTATTTTCCTTACTTCATAATGAACCCATCATATAGTGTTATTTTCCTCAGATGATCAGTCGTCTTTTGAGGAGAGTAGAGAAGAACACGTACTTGTACACCTGTGTAATATCATCCCCTGATTTCTGTAGACCTGAATTTCCATGCGGTGTTCTTGCCCTATAACAAGGCATGTATATGTTTTCATGTGGTCCAAGATAATGTGCAGAAGCTGGAAGAGAGGACCTTCTTGCCTTCTGCCTGCCTGTGGGAAAGACATCCAGGATGCTAATTATTTCCTTGATCATTTTGTAATGACTCAGAGGGCTGATTTTCAGTTTTACAGTAGATGTGTAATCCTTAACGCCTTAAGGTAATTTGTGTGAAAGATGTATCTGAGTTAGATCTCATCCAGACTCAAAGGGCAGCCACTTAGCATCACCTTCACTGTGAGACTAGGAAGTACTGCAAGATGACTTTAATATTAGATGAAGCAAAACATAATTAGGAATATAAATATGCTCAAAATCCCTTATATTCTGTAATGTGCTCCATAGTCCCAAGTTAATGATGTTTTGACTGCGTCTGTTGCAGTCTTTATTAACTCAGTGGCTTCAGCTTGATTATTGGAGAAGTAGTAGTATTTAGAACCAGTATGCATTTCTCTTCCCTTTTATTTCTTTCTTTCTTTTTGGTTTATCAACCTATATTATGATTTTTTAAAACTTTATTTATTTTTATTAATTTATTTTCATTTATTTTATTTTCATTTATTTTACATACCAACCAAAGAGCCCCCTCTATTTCCTCCTCCTGCCCCTCCAGCCTCCCCCTCCAACCCACTAGGTAAGGCCTCCCATGGGGAGTCAGCAGAGCCTGGTATATTCAGTAGAGGCAGGTTCAACCCCTACTCTCCCTTTCCCCGCATCAGGGCTGTGCAAGGTGTCCCACCATAGGTAGCGTGCTCCAAAAAGCCAGCTCATGCACCAGGGATGGATCCTGATCCTACTGCCAGGGGGCCCCTTAAGCAGATCAAGCTACACAACTGTCTCACTTATGCAGAGGAAGCTCCACAGCTGTTGGTCTAAAGTTCATGAGTTCCCACTAGCTTGGTTTGGTTGTCTCTGTAGGTTTCCCCGTCATGATCTTGATGCCCCTTTCTCATAGAATCCCTCTTCTCTCTCTATGGCTGGACTCCTGGAACTCAGCCTGGTGCTTGGCTGTGGATCTCTGCATCTACTTCCATCAGTTATTGGATGAAGGCTCTATGATGACAGTTAGGGTATTCACTGATCTGATTACTGGCTTATCAGTTCAGGCACCCTCTCGACTATTACTAGTAGTCTAAGCTGGGGTCATCCTTATGGATTCCTGGGAACTTCCCTAGCACCCGGTTTCTCCCTATCCCCATGATGTCTCCCTCTATCATGCCATCTCTTTCATTGCTTTCCCACCTTGTCCCTGTTCCAGCTTGGCCATCCCTCTGATCCCTTTTAACTCTGTATGCTGTGCTTCTGCATTTTCCTCTGTCATGTTTTTCACATGATAATCTCAAAACAATGCAGCCAGTCTATAAACATTGGGTTAATTTTTACTAAGGAATATTTATAAAGTTCCATTGAGAAGTGGATTTTAGTCATTGTTCTATGAAAACTAGGTATGCTGTTAAACTCCCCCCCCCCCATTGCACATGAGGGTAGTATGTCACCAGGTTTCAAGGATCGATTCATTCTATTAGCTGGGAAAGATAAGCCCTTCCCTAAAAGAAAACACACCAGAGCCAAGATTAGAACAGTGAGAGTTTGAAATGGACAGAACTTAAGGTCACATATGCCTGTGGAAGAGACCCTTGCATGCTGACGCAAAGTGTGCGTGGTGATATGATACCTTTGTCTTTTTCCTAAGTGTGTCCTTGACATTACAGATATTGTAAGTAATCTCATGTTTAATTTTTTCTATGGATGTTTTATGTAATTGTGATTATTTTATCTATTTCTTTGAATATTTCTTCATGTTTAAAAAGACAATGAATCTTGTTGTAGTGACCAACACTTCTGAACTAATAGTCTAATATTAAGTGGATATTACCATAGGAAATGTCTTCCATGGTGGCCCTCTGTCCTTGCAGTAGTAAATACAGAGACCCTGTAGGGAGAACTGATGCCTGTCACTCTTGTAAAGGACAGATGGCCCTATGAAGTCAATATTAGATCCTAATTTTCAGATGACAAAGAGAGATTAATTAACTTTAGTAAGGTTGCAGAGCTAATAAATTATAAAAGTGCACTTTAAACACATTGATTCTATTACCCCCTTCTGCTTTCAAAGATACTCAGATAATTTACATATGCAGAGACTGTTGAGGACTCAGGTTTTCCTTCCCTTGCCCCCTCCCCGCCTTTATTAAATCCAGACACTAGAGGATTCATCATTAAAATAACCACTTACATCTCAGCTCTTCTCTCTTCTCCTCCACTCTGTCTGTCACTCTGAAAGTTTTTGTCCACGGTGACTTGCCCTCACTGTGCATGGAACTAAGAAGCAGAAGAGCCAGGTGAGCCATAGCTGGTCGTCAGCTTTAACTCCTAACTGCTGTTCTTGTTTTTGGGCAGTGTGTAACAAATGAGATTTTCATGTTTCTATGTTGCCAGTTAGACAGTTACAATAATGACTTTTGAAAAATTAAATGATTTTTAGAGCTTTATTACTAGCTGTTTAACTTTTTAAAAAAGTTTTCTGAGAATTTCCTACTGTATTCAAATTATCTTCCTGCCTTCCTCTTCTGCCTGCAGCTTCTACTGTGTCCCCACCCTCCCTCTCCAATCCACAACCCCTTCTTCCTCATTGCCGTCACTCCCCCCACACCCTGCTGAGTCTATTTACTGTTGCTTGTATGTAGATATTTAAGGTTGACCACTTGGGATCGATCACATAGCATATTAGGAGGCTCATCCCTGGAGAAGACTGGTTCTCCCCTAACAGCCGTTAATTGCTTGTAGCATTTCATGTAGGCGTGAGGCCCTGTGAGATTCTCCCGTCCACATTCACGTGTCAGCTGGTGCTATCATTATGCATGTCTTTGCAGGTGACGATATGGTCGAGATTTCTTGTCATATAAAGAAGCCTCTCTGTCATATAAAGAAGACACAATCTGAGAGGAGATGTCCTGGTCCTCTGGATCTTACATTCTTTCCCCTCACTCTTCTGTGATGTGCCCTGGGCCTTATGTGTAGGGGTTTCACTGTAGATGTAACAATTGGGGTTAGGCACCCACCATCTGTGGCCCAAAGAAGCCTTTTTGATGAAGAGTGAGAGGTACACTTCCCTGTGAGGACAGGGATGAGTTTTTAGGATGCACTTACAATTCATGCCTGGTACTGTAGACCTAGCTATAAGCAGCTGATTAGATCTACAGTACCAGGCATGAATTCCCTCTTACCGAGCAGGCTTTAAGTCTAATTAGACAGCTGCTGATCACCCTCAAGACAAAATATGCCACTGTTGCGTTACTGGGGATATCTTGGCAGGGCATCCTTTTACAGTTGGGTAGGACTGTTGATAGTTTTTCTCCCTCGGCAGTTTGAACATACTTTGGATAGTATGAAGCCTAGTCCTCGGGGAGGGGTCTTTCAGGTCAGTTCTAGTCAATTCTTCCAGGTCCTGTGTCCATAATAAGTGATGTCGTCAGCAGTAGGCTCTTTCCTTCAAGTTCTGGGAGGCAGCCAAGGGCAGCAGCAATAGCATATGTTCTTTTAGGAGTCTCTTGGACTCCTCTGACCAGCAGCTCCAAGGGAGGTTTCTTATGCCTGGTACTGGGGTTTTTGTTAGGCCATGGCTCTTGGGAGGAACGTTAATACCTCATGTGGCTTAACTTTGCGCGCGCGTACACACACACACATACACACACATATATGTATATAATAACTATACATTCATACATGTATTAATTCACATATATTCATAAGTATATATATATATTTTTTTTTAAGTGAACATAAAGTACTCTTTCCTTATGGCCTTTTCAAGCATCCTTAGTGTTATTTAACCCTCTTTCTCTCTATTCCTCTCCCTTCCTCCTCTTATTTAGCTTTTTTATTATCTCATTTCATGACCCAGAATTCATAAATGCCCTTACTTAAGGAGTTCATTACATTTAAAATGCCAATTTATCTTTTTTAACAAAGAGTCCCTGATTTGGGCCTTGATGTACTGAACAGGATGTTTATGAATTTTTTGGGTATTATTTCAGAAAGTCACTTTGAAGAAAACAAGCATTTATACTTTCAATGTATCTCATCAGCCCAGCAGTGGTGGTGCATGTCTTTAATCCCAGCACTTGGAGGCAGAGGCAGGCAGATCTCTGAGTTCGAGGTCAGCCTGGGCTACAGAGTGAGTTTCAGGAGAGCCAGGACTACACAGAGAAACTCGTTCTTGACAAAACAACCCCTCCCCCCCAAGTCAATGTTTCTTCTCAAAAAGGGAAGGAAACTCAAAGCTTCTCTATCACTGTCCACCTTATTCCTTTGAAGCAAGGTCTCTTCTTGAATATGAACTTGTGGGTTTTTAAATTTTAATTAAAATATATCTCTCTCCTTTTCCCTTCAGCTGGAGCTTGTGTTTTTCAGCTAGGAAAGCAGCCACCAAACCTCAGGTGAACCTCTTATCTTTACCCCCCCACCCTCAAGTGCTGGGATTACAGGCTGAGTACAGGCCCATGGCCACCTTGTAACATAGTGTCTTAATTAGGGTTTCTATTGCTGCGAAGAGACACCATGACCATAGTAACTCTTATAAAGGAAAACATTTTATTGAGGTGGCTCGCTTACGGTTCAGAGGTTTATCCCATTATCATCATGATGGGGAGCATGTTGGCATGCAGGTAGACATGGTGCTGAAGAGGTACCTGAGAGTTCTACATCTTGCAGGCAACAGGAAATACTGTAACACTGGGCAGCATCTTGAGCATATATGAGACCTCAAAGTCTGCCTCCACAGTGACACATTTCCTCCAACAAGGCCACACCTCCTAATAGTGCCACTCCCTTTGGGGGCCATTTTCTTTCAAACCACCACACATAGGTTCTGGGATTTGAACTCAGTTCTTCATAGTTGTGCAGCAAATACTCTTAATCACCGAGCCATCTCCCTAGTACCTTACTCAACTTTTATAAATATATTTGAGAGAACAATGGTTTGCATTTTATGCACCTTAGCTTTAGGAACTGTCCCCTTCTCCTCGGCCTAAGGAGAAATCATGGCAATTTCACTGATTAAATGTTGCTTTTCTTGCAGGGTACTCAAAGTCCTTTAACAGAGTATTTGCTATCTTGATATTTCCTAAAATGTTATTTGTAACATTTTAAAATATATGGAGAAATAGGGGAATGGAGAGTTGAAGAAATAAGCACTGAGCAGTGGCAGTGGACCCGATGTGTCTCCTTTTTCTTTATTTGAGCTGCCTTTCCTGGCAGGGAAAGCTAGGCTTCAGTGGAACTCCAGTTTCTTTCCAGATCTGTCCCTGTAGGACCACGTCCCTTGGCCCAATTGGATGGCCCAATTACTTCTTGCCTCAGCAGCATGTCTCATTACTTAAATCTTTTTCTGGCATAATGAATGCCCTCTTGTATGAGCTGTGCATGTTGTTAGATGTGTTCTCTCTACTCCTCACTTTTGAAGTCATAGAGCAGACACTTCCAGTAGTGATTGAAAGAAAGAAGACCTGTGTAGCATTACTGAGTAGGATTTTGAGGTGTGTGTGAATACCTGTGTAAACTGCCTTCTATTCTGGCCACTCTCTGCCTTTATCACCAGCACTTTTATAGGGCTGAGCATAATGCCTCGTAAATACTGGGCATGTAGTAATGTGCTTGCCTTTAAAAATTTTTCTTTCTCTTTATTTCCTGCTATCCATTTCTAAACAGAAATCTTGTTAGATATTTGGCAAGTTCACAGCTATCTCTCAGCTTCCCACCCCATCTGGTTTTTAGCACTTCCTCTACCTCTCCATTAGCAGATCTCAGAGAAATGATGGGAATATGTGCCTCACACAGACACCAAGGCGTTCCCCACACAGGTGCGTTTTAACAGCCAGCACTTTGCTGACTAATAAACAAATGGTTCTAATGCTTAAAATATTCTAGAAAATGCAGAGTTGTTTATAATTATGTATACCTGGTAGATTATGCTTTTAGTTAGTCTAAGATTTTTTTTTTGATTTTCCACATTGGAAAAGTGAAGTATTTGGATGGTTTTAACTGGTAGGTTGGTGGGTGGGAAGGAAGAAAGCTGGCACCTGTGGCAAACTGAAATTCTTTTATTTCTGATGATGAACTAATTGCTGATACCCAGGAATGGTGCAGTCCCAGTGTCCACAGGCAGGAAACCTGGATTTCCTGCTGCAGATTGTTCCTTGGGCCAATGTTATCAGGGAAGAAAAAAAGCCAAAGTGTTAATCCTTGTTACTGTGAATGCATTAGCAGAGTGTACGCCACTTTGTGAGTGTGGATACACAAGTGGTTTGCTCACACGTGAGTGCTTATATTTTTGTGATTGTTACTCCCCCTGCAACACCAATTTTACTTTTGTCTTTTTCTCTGACCTGCCAGCCTATCTCCTGTTTACTTCATCTCTTTACCTAGAAGGTGCAGAATGTCTGCAAAACGTAGGCAGCCTGGTAACCAGCACTCCAGCACACTCCAGCATGCATCCTCGTAGACCAAGCAAAAAACTAGTGGTTAGGAACATAATTTGAGGGGCGACCTTGGCAGGCAGCTGAGAGCTCTGAAGATTGCCGTGGAAGAGTTCGACATGCGCAGAATGCTGCAGCTGTTCTCTGAAGCGGCTTTAGAATCCACAGAAATGGTGGAGGGCAGTTCTTCATGTTGCCCCTTTAGTCTTGTCACTCTGGGCCTGTTACTGTGACCTTTGTCACTGCTTTCCTCTTATTCTTGAAACCTTCTTTGTGGACAAGCTGAGCCCCACACTGCTGGAGCTTTGTCCATTAACTCAATCATTTATTGTTTTGAAACACCAGCTTGTCCAGGCATGGTGGTGTACACCTTTAATCCCAGCAGGACTAGGCAGAGGCAGGAGGATCTCTGAGTTTGAAGCCAACCTGGTCTACAGAGTGAGTTCCAAGACAGCCAAGACTACACAGAGGAACCCTGTCTCGAACAAAAGACAAAAACAAAAACATCAGTTTGTACACAGTATAGAGAAGATAAGCCACATAATCCCCCCAGATAAATGTATAAAGAAAGTATATTATAAATGCACAGTGGAGCTCTATTCAGCTTTTCAAATGGAGGATATTCCAATGTGTGCAACCCAGAGACATTTTGCTATATGATATAAGCTAGTAACAAAGGGACATGTGTTCTATGATTGTACTCATGTGAATGGTGAGAGTAGTGAAATCCACTGAGATGGGAGATAGAATGGTGATCACCAGGGTCTAAGGGGAAGGGAAGATGGAGTTACCATTGCATGAATATAGGGTTTTAGTTTGAGAAGATAGAAGATAGCCGTGATTGTAATAAGAATAAACCTAAAGGCACTGATGTGTGCACTAAAAGTGACCAAATGGATAATTATGATAATATTTTTTGCCATAATTTTTAAAGATTTAATTTTTATTTTTGTGTATGTGGGGGAGTGTTTAATGCACATGAGTGCCATGCCGGTGGAGGCCAGAAAAGTACATCTGATTTCCTGAAGCTGGGGTTTGAGGTTGTGAGCCATCTAGCTTAGGTGCTGGAACTGAACCGGCATCCTCTACAAAACCAGTAGGTGCTCTTAACCGCTGAGCCATCTCTCCAGTCTTTTTACTGTACATATATAATTTTAAAGAATTCGCTTATTAGAGAGAAATGGGGACAGAACAAGGATGGAGACTTGCTTGATGCCCTACAGCCTTCTCCAGCAAATTTTGAATAAAAAGAAAAACAGTCAAGGATTTGGAGACCTCTCCATTTTGGCACCGGACTTCTGGTCCAGCATGACCATGTCCCAGGTGTCCCCAGGATCTGGCTGATGTATCAGGTGTCAGTTTAGCTGGGATTGTCACTTCAGTGCAGACCTGACATGGTAGAGGCTGTCCCTTCCTCCCTCTGACTCTGTCAGGACGGCGTCCCAAGGCCAGCTGTCAGGACGCGCGTAGGGAGCTGGAAGGGAGAGGAGATTGGGAGTGTTGGTGCAGTTCCTGTCTTTTATACTAGATATGCCTTTTCATGAACCATTGCTTCTGAAAGGTCGTTACCCTCTGATCTGCGCTTTTACAGATTGGGTGGGGGGGAAGGAGGAGGAGAAAGAAATGCACTTGTTCTTCAGGCCAGGCTGTTGCAAGGTCTTCATAGTCTATTAGTAGTTGCTTTTTCTATATCAGCATGGCTTTCATGCTGCTCACTGCTTTCATTCCTCTCGGCTCTCTCTTTCTGACAACTGGAGACTAGATAAAATCCAGCTCTGTGGGAATCAAATAGAGAGCTTTTCTGACATCCTAGTAGTTCTTCAAACAGGAAGGTACTTGAAATGCCGCTGCCACACCACCAGCTTCAAACCCAGAGATGAGCTTCATGAGCAGCAGAGATGCAGACATGAAGACAAAGTTTGAAGTGATGAGATAAGACATGGGCAAAATTGATCATTTCACAGTCTAAGGGCAAAGACTTTATAAACATGAATATATATAACATATGCCATATGTATAATATATATATATATATATATATATATATATATATAAAAACACATATATGAGTGTATAGTCCAAAACTATGAAAGTCAAATGACAGTGTAAAAGAAATCTATGCAATATAACAAATAAAAATAAGTAGAATAGTGAAATGCCTATCTTTTTGTGACTGGCTGTTTCACTTGGCATAATGCCTTTGTGCATCAAAAATTAAAATAAAATTACCATATAATTCAGCAGTTCTGCTTCTGGATGTAGATCTCCCAAAATTTAAAGCATGAATTTTAACAGATACTTGTATACCAAGTTTATAGAAGTATTATTCACACTAGCAAAAAGGTGAAAGCCACACATGCCCACAGGCTGGTAACTGGATAAACAGCATGGGGTATGTACATACAGTGGGTTATTATTTGGTCTTAAAAGAGTAAGTCTCATTTTTTTTTGTATGTGTGAAATAAACAGTTTAATCTCCAAAGCTTCTGAGATGTCTCTCATTTTATGCTGTTTTTCAGGTTAGAGTCAGTAGAAACCTATGTGACGAAAGTATTAATGTTGCATAATTTTTCAAGAACATGTCTTTCCTACCATCCCATCTGTCCTTTGAGGAAACTTATAATTAATAAGATTGTGTAATGACATAAGAACATTAAGTGAGTCTCAGGAGACAAGGTGCTGAGTCAGTCAGGATTGCAGTTGCCAGCAACAGCAACTGCCTTAGATGAGTCAAGCTGAGATGGAGTTTTACTGCACCGGGCAGTTCACACTCTGGGAGGGCTGAGAACAGAGTGCCAGGAAGGAGCTGCAAATTCTATTACAGAGCTGGTGAGGAAGCATCCAGTGTTGCAGGGAAACTGACTTCTCCTCGGAACTAACACTGCACAGCTGCACCGCCTCTGTCCCCGTCCTTTCAGGAGTGAGATTCTGCACAGACACCGGGTCTCATCACTAGTTTTTGATTCAGGCACTGGGCATTAGTATTGCTGGTCAGCCCACTTTTGTTAGTGTGCATATATCTTGGAGCATGAGATGCTGGCGGTAGTGGTGTATTTGGCTTTGACTGTTTGATATGGTAGGCCTTAAAGTAAGAGAGAGACTCTAAGAATTAGAAAGGGGGTTCACACCCCGGTGGTGAAGGTATGGTAAGTAGCTCCAGTAAGTGACAATTGCTTAGCAGCTATAAAGGGGGCAAACTGATCGTTAAACTATAGGGATACTGTGAAAGCTAGACATTGATTGAAGCAAAATTAATAACTATAAAGTTTATCCTTGAGTCTTGTAAGATGACATTGTGAATAGGTTGGTTTTCTCAATTTTTTTCAGTTGTAATTTGTGTATAAATGCATGTGTTTTTGTGTGTTTATTTTGTGCCCTGTAGCCTCACCAAATTCACTTACTAGGTGTATGTATATGTGCTTGTGCACAAGTGTTCACGTGTGTGTATGGGTGTATGTGTATGCATGTGTTTATGTGGGTGTAACCTCCATTGTGTGTGTGTATATAATCTTTGGGTTTTTTTGATATTGTAGAACCATATCAGTAAACAGACATGGTTTTACTTCCAATTGGGATGTCCCTTGTTTGTGCTGGCTGCATTGTTGTCTTTAAAGTCATGTGCTAAGCAGCAGTGGTGAGCTTGGGCATCCCCACCTGTGCTGGTCTCAGGCGATGCTTCTGCTCTTTGCCTGTGGCTGTGATATTATTGGCTGTAGGTTTTTCAGAAAAGACTTTTATTATTTTGAGGAATCTTCCTTCTGTTCCTAAACTATTAAAAGTATTTAATCGAAGGATGCTGAGTTTTGTAAGTTGCCTTTCCTATATCAGTTGTGATTATCATACAGCCTTGTTTTTCATTTTGTTATTTGGTGATTCATATAATTTGTACGTGTTAAACCAGCCTTGCATGCCAGGAATTAAATCCCACCTCAGTAATATAATAACAAAGGAAATACTATTTCTATGTTAAACTGTAAAACATAATGAAATTGGAAAAGTGATAATAAAGAGATATTTCTTGTTCACGGGAATACAAAGAATTAATATTGGTAAAATATTTGTATTGCCTATGTTAGTTTTTTTCCTTATTGTGGCCTAAGAGAAACAATATAAAGAAGGAAAGAGATATTTGGCTTATGGTTTCAATCCATTGTGATGGAGATGGCAAAACAGAGCAGACAGCTGAAGCAATGGGGACCACAAGGAGGAGGCCATTTACCAGAGAAAGGGAGCACAGGGAAGAGCCAGGGTGAGCTACAGCCCCAAGGACACAGCTTTGGTGACTGACTTCCTCCAGGAAGGCACCAGCTCCCACTCTTACCACCTCCCAACCATGTCCTTATACTGTGAATTCATCAGACAATGATTAATCCATTGATTGAGAACCTGTTATCCAAGATCTATGGAATACTGTTCAGTCACACCCAGAGATATGCTTTATTCTAACCAAGTTGATAATAAAGATTAACTAGGACATTAGTTAATGTATACATTTAGTACAGTCCTACCTAAATTTCGTGGCATTCTTCACACAAATAGAAACATGAATCCTAAAATTCTTGTAAAACTGAGAGAATAAGAAACTTGGAGTAGCCATAGCAATACTGAGGAAGAAAAACAGAGTTGGAGGGAATGAGAATTCCTGGTTTACAATTTGTGTCAAAGCTAAAATAATCAAAACAACCTGGTACTGACATAGAGCAGAAACATAGACCAAGGGAGTGGCAGTGAGCCAGAAATAAATCCAAATCTATGTGGCTGGCTTAGGGCTTCTGTTGCTGTGATAAACACCGTGACCAAAATCAACATTGGGAGGGAAGGGTTTATTTCATCTTATAGCTTCTAGTTCATCACCAAAGAAGTCAAGGCAGAAACTCAAGGCAGGAACCTGGAGGCAGGAGCTGATGCAGAAGCCATCGAGAAGTGCTGCTTACTGGCTTGCTCATCATGGCTTGCACAGCCTGCTTTCTTATAGCACCCAGAACTACTAGCCCAGGAGTGGCACCACGCACAATGATATGGGCTCTTTTACATCAAACATCAATAAAGAAAATGTACCATAAGCTTGCATATTGGTCAGTATGGAGGTGTGTGTGGTGGGGTGCATTTTCCCAATTGAGGTTCCCTCTTCCAAAATGATTCTAGATTGTGTCAAGTAGACATAAAACTAACCAGTACAGTTGCCAACTCATCAAGGGTGATAAGAATACATGTTGGGAAGGATAGTTTCACATAATACCCAGAAAACTGGATATCCACATGTAAAAGTATGAAATTGTACCTTTGTGAATACTGCACACAAAAATGAACTCGATGGATATAAGACCTGGCATCATAAAACTCTTTGAGAATTTATGATGCTAAAGCTCTTTGACATTGGCTTTGGAATATTTTTAAAAATTTTAAACACTACACCCGAAGCTTAAACTGAAGAACCAAATGGAAGGGACTAGATCAAACTGGAAAGCTACTGTACTATAGAGGAGCACTCAACAAAACTTTATTTTCAGAGCTTTGTGTCAGCTATGATGCACTCTGAAACCTGGGAACACGTCTCCCAACATTAAGATTAGAAGAATTTAAACTGGCTGGGCCACTGGGACGCAACTGTTTTTCTTAATCATTAACCTAAGCCACAGTCTATAAGGCTCCTCAATAGAAACTCATGTGTTCTAGCTGTGTGACACTTGCTTGTTTTATTTTTTACCATCAAAACTCTATTTAAACTAACATTATTATTATCAATTAGACAGTACAGCTTAAGAACAAATCATCTTCATTATAATCCACAGGTAAAAATGCCCAGTAGGACGGGATGTTTTCATGAGATACATTACAAACAATGAGGATCTCCCCACACCCATGCGCACCATGTCAGATACCAGAGAAAGATGGCAGCAGCAAACATGTAAAGGCACAGCAGAAGCAAAAGACATTCTGGAGTCTGTGGTCTCGGGGCCTTGTCTATCTAAGCTTTACCCATCAGGGATTTTCTTCCTGCTGGGCTGACACCCCGAAGTCAGTTGCTACTCCTCTGACCTGGCCACTGACACTTAACCACTGAACAGTCTTTCCAGCCTCTGCCATTGCTTTTTTGCGACAGCTTTCAACCCTTTTGATTGTTTGAAATGTATAGCTTGTTACTATTATCTATGGTCATCCTACTATACAATAGTACCCTACAGTATCTTACTCATATGTATGTTGACCAACCTTTCTCTCTGCTCCCCTGACTTCTCTCCCAAGTCCCTGGTTACCGCCTTTCTGTTTTCAATTTCCAGTAAATCAGCTTTTTTAGTTTCCATATAAGAGCATGTGTCATTTAATTTTATAGGAATATACCATGAAAAAAGGTAAAATTAACCTGTCATTTAACTCATGACTACTTTATTTGGGCGATACAGAGACTTCTGGGGGGTGCTTAATATGTTGTTTCTGTGTGTAGGCCTCACATATGTGAGCACACTGCCCAAGTAAACCTCAGTCTGTATGCTTGAGATGTAGACCTAGGGTTACCCAAATATATGTTTCAATGAAAATAGGGAGCAAAACAAACAAATGAGAAAGATCCTGGCCTATTCCATGGCACAAGCAATATACCAAGTAAAGTGGCATGTAAAAGCCTCGAGATCAATCTTCACTACCTCAGAAACAACAGTTAGCCGCTGGGGAGCACTTACTGTGCAAGCAAGAAGCCCCGAGTCCAAATCCCAAGCATCCATAGAAAAGCCAGGCAGGTAACATGTGCTGTGTGTAATTCCAGTGTTGGGGGCAGAGATAGGCAGATGCTGGGAGCTTGCTTGCCCCCTAAAATGACGCGTTTCAGGCTTAATGAGAAACAATGTCTGAAAACATAATGGAGAGAGCTATAAAGGAAGAAGTCTTTCTCTGACCTCTGAGTGCATGTGTGTGTACCTGCAACACACACTACCTTCCCATATGGGTAAGTGTGCATATAATATAAACAAGTCTAAAAAAATTAAACTCCACACACAAAATAAACCTAGTAAATTGGGAAAATTTGAGAAACAAGATTCTCACTGAAGGTAAAAATGGCACTGAAAAGAGTAAACCCATGGTTTCTCCTAAAATTGTTTTCATTATTGTTATTTAAATTAAAAATAATTTTGGGACAGAGTCTCTTTATGTAGCCTTGGCTATCCTGAAACTTGTTATGTCTACCAGGCTTGGAGGCCTGCCTCTGCTTCTGGAATGCTAGAATTAAAAGCATGTGCTACCATGCCCAGCTTTTTATTGCTGTTTTGAGGCAGGTTTTTACTCTATTGCCCAGACCACTCCAGACTGGCTTTTAATATGACTTCCCACCTTCCAGCCTCAACCAAGAGTCCAAATGAGAAGGGTGACAATATGTCTTCTAGTCACTCATTAATGGTTGACTAAGTAGTGCCATTTTTTGAACTTGAACAGTTAGGTATATAATTTGTGTTTAAACTGATTATCTGCAGCTAAATGTCAAATTTTATATCTTATAGTGTGGATAAAAAAATACAGCACCAAAATTATAGCTTATATGACTTATGTGACTGTGTAGTCAGACTTTTGTATTAAGAGACAGTTAACTGTTTTTCTGAAAGTCTACTTTTCTACAATTAAATAGACTGTAACCTCCAACAGACAGCTGAGAGCATTTCAATTTACTATGGCTTTGTGGGAGAAGTGACCTTCTAGATCCCATATGGTTTCAAGGACTTGCTTTCAATAGAAGAATTGTAACTGTATGGTCCTAGTAAAGAGCTCAGAGAGAAGGTAGGGGGCCTTGGTTCATAATGCAGATGTAGATGCTAAGACAAGAATGCATGCAACAGTTGTGACCTTGGCATTCTCACTGAGTTTCAGTAGAACAGCTAATCATTTAGATTCTCTTTCTCTGTCCTTAACCATACATGACTTTGTCCTTGTGTGTAAAAAACAACCATGCTGTGATTTGAGGATATTTCATTTTTAATTTAAACGGCTGTGTTGTTATACACTTTTGGAACATACTTCTGTAGAAAAGAATTACCTGGGAGAACAGTTTCTCTGTAATTAAGAAATGTTACTAACTTTTCTGTGTCAGTTAACAGCCAAAAAGGCTTGCACTGAAGCAAAGAAACACTTCTAAATCAATGCTTCAGTTTCGTGGGGGAACTGCCCCAGCAGATGAATGGAATGGACTAAACCCAGTGACATGGTTTTGGGGGCCCTTCACCCAGGCTGTTTCTAGCTCTATTTCCACATAGTAGCTGGATTAATAGAGAAAACTGAGTTTGAGCATCAGTAATTGCTGGTGCTGTAATCTGTCCCCTGCTGTATTTCATGAACCTCTTCAGTGCTGAGCAAAAACATGGTGCTGTTTTCTAAACCACTGTTACCGCTCAGTGGTTCCCAAACCACCTGCTGAGTTAAGTAGACTTAGATGTGGGGCTCTCACTCCCTGGCTCGGCCTACCTTTCTAGTCCATCAGACTCAGAGCTGATGTGCTCATCAAATTGGGCCCTGTGGTGGTTGATTTGTTTGTTAATTTGTTAAGATTTAGAAACATCTAGGAGACCAACTTCTGGGAATGCCCACGAGGGAGTTTCTAGATTGGGTTGAAGTGGGAAAGACCTAAGTTCAGACAGCGTCAAATGGAGTCCTCCACTGAATGAAGAGTAGAAGGCGAGCTGAGCATCCACATTCATCTCTCTTGCTTCCTGATTTGTGGGTGCGATGTGTCCAGCTGCCTCAAGCTCCTACTGCCGTGATGTCCCCACCATAACACACTCAAACTGTGAGCCAAAATATATCTTCCTTCCTTAAGTTGCAAGGAGAGAAGTAACTAATACAAGACCTTTTTTTCTGGTTATCATTCCTGCCTGCCTCTGTCCTGTAAGATTGTAGCACTTCTGTCCTTTGCTTGGAAGGTCCCCTACTTCTCTCCTGGGCTGTCTCTTCTCTTCAGGCGGCCCTCCCCTGAATCTCCTAGACCTCTTATGCCATTGCACTTCATACACCATTTTGTTACATTTGTCATACATTTCCTTGTTCCACAGTTAGTTCTTTGTGTGGTGGGTTCAAATATGTTCTTCCAAAAAGATATTTTCACGTTCTAGCCCCTATTCTTATAACATTATCTGGAAATAATGGCCTTTGCAAATGTTGTGAGGATAAGGTCATGTAGGATTAGGGTGGTGTGCTAGCTAGTTTTATATCAACTTGACATAAGCTAGAGTTATCTGAAAGGAGGGAACCTCAATTGTGGAAATGCCTCCATAAGATCTGGCTGTAGGGCATTTTCTTAATTAGTGATTGATGGGAGAGGGCCCAGCCCATTGTGGTTGGTGACACCCCTGGACTGGTTGTCCTAGGTTCTGTAAGCAGGCTGAGCAAGCCAGTAAGCAGCACCTCTCCATGGCTTCTGCATCAGCTCCTTCCTCCAAGTTCCTGCCCTGCTTGAGTTCCTGTCCTGACTTCCTTTGATGATGAACAGTGTTGTAGAAGTGTAAGCCAAATAAACCCTTTTCTCCTCAAGTTGCTCTGGTCATGGTGTTTTGTCACTGAACTAGAAACCCTAAGACAGGTGGGCTCTGGTCCAATGGCTGGTGTCCTCAAAGGAGAGGGAGGTTTGACTCTGGACACAGAGGAGAGGTCCACGGGCAATGACTGGAGTGATACGGCCAGAGCAATGGAATGTCAAGACATGATGTTAATACTGATTACTAAGTTTAAGGAAGGAGTCCCAGCTAGAGCCTTCAGAGGTGCATGACCCGCCAATACCTCAAGGACAAACTCCCACCTTTAGAACTGTGAGTATACATTTCTGTTGTTTCAGGCCACATATGATACGTTTTTAAGGTGAATCTAGGAAACTAATACAGTGTATTTGTCTGATCTTTACTCTTCCACAGACTTAATGCTAGTTCACTAAAAGCTTAGGCTTATTTTGCTCATTGCTATCTCATCATTGCTGCTGACTAAAATGTTAATGGTTATTGACATAATAGTTTATGTTGAGTAAAACTGATCCTAATAGGCATGCAGTTTATATAAGTGCACAGTCTGTGACTTCCAGTCCTTTTTATCCACCTAAAGTTCTCTCATGTTGTATTGCAGTTTCTTCCTAGCAACCATGGATTTGTAAGCTTATCACTTTCCGAGTGTCATATAAATGAAATCATATAGTATGTGCCGTTTGTATCTGGTTCTTTCACATTGTGTAATGCACTAGAGATCTTCTATTAGAGAGTCCTCTATGTTGTACCTGTCAGTGCAGCTCCATGTTATTGTTCATTCAGCTAGGAGTTTGTCATCCCATGTTACTGTGGAAATGCTCAGCATGTAGATTAATTTACAGGGCATTATCTTCCCTCTTGGGGTTCATGAATCAAACACATGATAATAGAATATCTTAAGTGCCTTGGTGGTGTATGCACAGTGTATTAGGGGAGCCCAGAGAAGGAACATTTAACTCAGATTTGGAAACTCACAGAATGCTCTCCAAAGGAACCAGTGTTTAAGATATGAAGGTGATTGATTGATTGACTGGACTCCACTGGGAGAGGTGGATCCAGCACATGATCTGATTATTAAAAATTCAGGAACTCCGCAAGCTACACTATTGACAACATGAAATTGGCCTTGGTGAGTGTTTCCACTGTGGGTGATAAACACATCAAATGGGGACTCCTCCTGGCACAGCTCTCGCTGAGCATTCCATTCAGGAGAAACAGTTAGCTGAATGCAAGAGAGGATGGGGCATTTTTGTGTTTTGTCTGTTTGTTTAATCGTTGTCAGTTCTGGCCCTGTTTCAATTGATTGACTGTTTTCCTCAGCGCAGGTCCCTTTCCAGCCTCTTTGCAGGTTGGGTAATTTAGAGGGACAGGTAATTTTTGAGTGCATGTCAGAAGTGTGGGCTTTACTTCGTTGGGTGCTTTATGATTTTGTTTTCTTATAAATAAGTAATTTTGCTCTGAAGTATAGACAAGCCTCTTTAAAAGTTTGATCCTTGTGACCTTCCTTTTTTTGTTTTTGTTTTTTTTTTTTTTGGTTTTTCGAGACAGGGTCTCTCTGTGTAGCTTTGCGCCTGTCTTGGAACTCACTCGGTAGCCCAGGCTGGCCTCGAACTCACAGAGATCCACCTGCCTCTGCCTCCTGAGTGCTGGGATTAAAGGCGTGCGCCACCACAGCCCGGCTGTGACCTTCCTTTTAATATTGATTAGATGGAACCAGAGCAGTGTTTAGTGTGGGATAACCACTACAGCAAGGCCTTTTTGCATATGGAATGAATCTCTATATGGTGAATCCCTGTGAACCTTACAGTATGACTGTGGAAAAGACACTCCTGGTGGTGACTGAGTGCTCAACACCACTTTCTATAGCATATTTGGGTGTCTGTTTCTCTCTGCCCTTGGGTGGTTGCTCATACTTGGCTGTGCTCAGTGGTCTGCAGAGTACCTGAGGGAAGCATGCCTGGAACTCCAGAGCCTTTGGTCTGTAGGTTCCTCATGGCAGGCATTCTCTTCTGTAGGTGTTACAGGAAGTCCACCAGAGATGATCACTCAGATACGGTTTATAGCCAACTGAAAGTCTTTATTTCAGCTGACTAGGACTGTACTCAGGTATTTGAGGACTTGGGTCTAGTCATGAGTGTCCAGAGCATGGGGTTTTTAAAGGCAAAGCCCAGGCCTGGCATCCCACTTAGCAACTGCAGCGGGGAGCTTCACAGAAGCTTAACAAGCAGTTTAACAAAAGCTAAAGTAAGTGGTTAGCTGGAGGGGGCTCTGCACAAGCTGGCAATTTAACAGAAGCTAAGATAACTTAGCTGGGGCATGTTGACCTTGAGTTCCTAAAATATAGTTGGTAATTTTCCATGAGATTCTCCGTCAAGGAGATCAGAGTCTAGTTAAACCTGAAACAGCCTCAGCAGAATAGGAGATGGAGGAGCCTCTGCCCTGTCTTGCTCTGTCACACAGGTTCTTGGCCCTGTGCTTACCTCTGTCCTCAGTTCTCCTCTCACTTCCTGGAGTCTGTTGAACTTTGCATAGTTTCTTGTGTCACACCACAGCAAGAAAATTTTGCCAGTTAACTGGGGTAAATCCCTAGTTGTCTAATGTACAGTATCCCGAAGGCCTTATTTCTTTCTGTCAGTTGTTTGGTTTTGCTTTGTTTTTTTGCTATTATTTCAGTGGGAGGATATGTTTCACCCTCAGTCTTGGCTGGAAGTAGGAGTTATTATACTTTATCTAAAATCAGGAGTGGTTTAAGTAAGAGCCTGGCTGGATCAGATATACTTTTTTTTAAAATTTAATTTATTTTTTTTTATTTTTATGGTTTTTCGAGACAGGGTTTCTCTTTGTAGTTTTGGGGCCTATCTTGGAACTCACTCTGTAGACCAGGCTGGTCTTGAACTCAACAGTCCCTGCCTCTGCCTCCTGAGTGCTGGGATTAAAGACGTGCTCCACCACACCCAGCATTCAGATAAACATGTTTAAAAAGTTCCTCATCAACCCAGCTGTGGTGGTGTGCACCTTTGATTCTCGCACTT